>JAHNEJ010002354.1:0-296292 GCA_022559845.1 Amorphophallus konjac | reverse complement strand
TTAGAGAGTGAATAAGAAATATTTGTTTCCCGTAAAAGTTATGAGATATGCCACCCTTTCTGGATGAAATTAGTCTACCATGTCTGCTACCGATAAAAAGGTACACAATGTTAGCTATTTCAGAAGTGTGAAAACTAATTTTACTTTTGTTTTAAACTTTAAGATGGTAATGTTAAAGTTTATGTATAAAGTTGATAAACATTTAATAATGCAACTTAAGTTAATGTGTGACTAAAGCAATTCATAGGATATAAATCTTGACATGCTGAACAGTGAGGGTGAGATCACGGCTCGTAGGGTTTTCTTCTAGACTTTTGCAATATCCACAAAAGTAAAAGTTTTTTGTTATCTGCATAGCTGAGGACTACCTAACCCAATACTTATTACTTAAAATAATCACAAGTATATACTTAGCTATTCGATATCCATCAGTATATAAGAGAAGGAAAAGGCATTGAGGGTTGTATATATAGAGAAGGACAATATTTCTTTTACATTTACACTTTATAAAAAAAGAAGGTTTTTTGCAAATAAACTATTATTACAGGCAAAATTACAGATATATCACTGTTGGAAATGTATTAGCATATATATCTCCACTATTTTGAAAAACTTATAGATATGTCATCGTCGTAACCTTCGTTACCACCGGTTAACTTGACTATAGTTAGGTCTAACCAGACGTGATAAAAGATGAAAATACCCACGGTTATCTCTCTTAGGGTTTGATTTATTTACAAAAACTCTAAATAGAATTTTAAAGCAAAAATAACACATCTATTAGGGTATAAATAAATAACCAAGAGTTTAAGGTTAAAACGTAGTCATCTTCTTCCACTGTTTCCCAAACCCTAAATCTCATGATGGTGGCGGGTTGCTGGTGTCGGCCAACGGTGGTGGCTGCGTGGTGGCGAGGAGGGAGAGGGGCGGTGGGCTCGTGGTGGCAGCAGAAGGAGAGGAAGAAGAAGATAATGGCAGCGGCCAGCCCCTTTCCCCCTGCCCTTGCCGGCGGCCTGGTGGCCCCCTCCCTCTGCCACCAACTTCCCCCTCCCCCCATGACCAGTCTGGTCCCCCCTCCCCTTGCCGCCCCCTTCCCCTTCTTGGTCTGCCACTGACTCGGTCCCCCTGCACCCTGTCGCCCCCTCCCCCCTCCCGTATGGTCGGCCTGGAAACCGCCTCCCTCTGTACCTCCCTTCACCACCACGAACCTGTCATCGGCCTGATGCCCCCCTCCCTCTACCCCCACAATCGGCCTCGTGCCCCCTCCCCTTGCCGCCCCCGTCCCCTTCCTTGTCCGTCGTTGGCCTGGCCCCCTGCCCCCTACCGCCCCCTTCCCCCTCCCCCACAGTTAGCCTGGAAACCCCCCTCTCCTTGCCCCTCCCTCTGCCACCACAAGCTCGCCGCCGGCCTGCTCCCCCCTCCCCCCATGGCCGACCTAGTCCCCCCTTCCCCTGCCATCCCCTTCTCCATCCTAGTCCGTCGCCGGCTTGGTACCCCGCCCCCTTCCCCCTCCTCCACGGTCAGCCTGGAAACCCCCTCCCCTTGCCCCTCCCTCCGCCACCACGAGCCCGTCACTGGCCTGGTTCCCCCCTCCCCCTGTCACCCTCTTCCCCCTCTCCTCACGGTCGGCCTGGAAACCTGACGCGGCGGCGACGTGGAAATGGATCGACGGCAACTCTGACGGCACGGACGGGAACGGATAGGTTGCTACCTCGCGCAACTCGGTCTCACGCCGGACGGTCTCACACCAGGCGACACTCAAACTCACAAAATGAGAAAGAGGGAAGGGAAGCTAGAAGGGGCCAAGGCACCAACGTAGGTTGTTTTGATTCTTTCATTCATACGTAACACACAAGCATTGGCCTCCTTATATAGGAAAAAAGGCATAGCAATAATACCCTCACACTTATATTAATTGTGTTTATACCTAGCCTAACAAGACAAAGCCCACCCACCCACTTTTGACTTGTGAGTTTTAATCAAATAAAATACTAAAATATACACATGTTATTTGACTAGTTTAATAGGACGAATACACACAAATACGTACAAATACGTGTATCACTCAATACACACAAATACGCCGAGTCTTCAGGAAGTCGGATCTCCGAGCCATAAGCTTGGTGCAGTCGGGGCTGTGCGGCGTCGGCTCCGAGTAGTGGACCCGGTGTCCCCACCAAAACCTCCTCCCTCCTTGTGTGTGTGTGAAGGAGAAGGGCATTTCGATCATTTGACCGCCACTTAACGGGAATATTGGAATCTTTGAGAAATATTTGAGGTCCCGTCGACAGCAGTTAGCCACAGTGACAATTTTGAATGTTTTTCAAGATAGTGGGGTATGCTAATACATTTTCGAGAGTGATATATCTGCAATTTCGTCTGTGACAATAGTTTATTTGCAAAAAACCCGAAAAAAGAACCATGCACAACCGTTATTTTGAAGTTCATTGTTCATCCAACAAATTTTCTATCAGATGAAATTATTGGCAATCTTCAAATGTCAATAGAATGGTCTCTTTAATGTTTTCACGAACTTCTTACATTATCTAACAAAATAAGGTATCACTTTCGAAAAAAGGTAAAAAGAATCGATGCCATAAGATGCCAACAGGTTATACTTTTTGCGTTTCTGCTCTTTTTAGTTCATAGGTTACCCAGGTTAGCCCACAAAATAATTCTTCTTTTTTTCTTCCAATGTATAGTTTTTTTAATTATTTTATTTTATTTTTCATGCAGGTCATACCTTGTGTTGTTCTAGCTCTTTTAGTTCACCCATCAACAACACATAATATCATCAACAGGATCTTTTGGGCATTCTGTGTATATCTGGAAGCTGTTTCGGTTCTGCCCCAGCTGCGTTTAATGCAAAATACAAAGGTACAAGCTGATGTGTGCAGTTTTACATGTTAATTTGGAAAATTTTAACATAACCGTGTTTCTCTTCCAGATTGTTGAGCCATTCACAGCTCATTATGTATTTGCACTAGGGGTAGCCAGGTTTCTTAGTTGTGCACATTGGGTTCTTCAGGTTTGATTCATAGAACTTCAGCTCAATGTTTCTTAATTCATTGTTGTGCTTTATTTGTGTATATAAGATACATTGAGTGGAATTGAATCGTAAAATTTATAATGGACCTGATTCTTGCACTGAAATTGGCAGCTGATCATTGTGTAAGCTTAGCAATTGGAGAAAGTTGGAGTTTGATGCATTTACTTCTAATTGTGTCTTTTTGCACATTGTTTCACAGCACTTTCTATATTGTTGGGTCGAAACTAGTGCCCCAGCCTGGAGCTACTTTACCATATTCCGAATTCAACGCTTAAATCTTACTTTGTTAAGAGTTTAAACAGTTGCACTTTATTTTTTAATGTAAAAGCACAACTACTTTTTGCTGGCAATAATGAACCGTGATGTTTTTGTCTTTCTGGATGTCATTGACCCGAAATCTTGACCAGAACTAAGCTTTATGTAGAACCACGCGGGTAGCCCATTTGGTTCTTCACCTCATGGGAAACCATGAGGTCCCCAGTTCAAACCTTAGCTCCCTCATTACTTGGGGGAATGCAAGACCCTAGGTTTTCCGAGTCCCAGTGGGTGACTCGGAGAAAAAAAACTAAACTTTATGTACTCCTAAGGCCAGTGCTGGAAATACATCTTTTAGCATCATGAACTATGGATCATTTGGTGCCATTAGATGCTATATTTTGTATATTGTTTTACCCTGGCTATTGTTGAGTTGGTAATGTATATATTTGCAGTTATCTATGTGGGTAAAAGACCATCAGTCAGATATCCATGTCGAAGTCCAAGATTCATGCTAAAAAGAAAAGTGTTTCTAAATTTTTCTTTTACTGCAGTTGCTGTATATATATTATCCCAAAATCTGACTCTTGGCCCTGGTTCCATTTTTTTTTTGGTAACGGGGAATCTAGCGGAGTGGTATGGAGAGCTGAGCGATTATCGGGCCACCCGAGTTCGAGTCTCACCCTACGCATCAAGCCACCCCTTTTTGTACCGCCGCCATAAAACCCCGGGCTCACATCCCTCGAGGATTAAATGTGAGCCAGGTAAGCCCCCCCCGGGGATCGATCTCGGGTCCCTCCTATGAAAAGGAGGACCTTTCCCACCGAGCCACTCGGGGTCCTCGGCCCTGGTTCCATTTACTTGTTCTATGTGTTATCTGGATTTCAAATTTCTGGATAATAGTTTAGATGAAGATCAAAGACAACCAAGTTGAACTTCCATTTTGAGTTTGATCCATGGAACATTGGTTTTCATCCATTGGTACCTTCTACTTATCCATAGATGGATTAGTTATCTTGGCTAAAACAGTAAGCAGAACACCTGAAAGTGTATACGTCAATCTTTTCCAAAGTCATTTATGCCTTTGGTAATGTCTAATTTCATATCTTTCTTACTTGTTTTCTTTGCTCTTGTATTTAAGAATTATTTGTCTTCTATTTGTCCCCCAAACTCAATATCCAGTATTGGCATTTATTCTGAATAAGCAACATGCACAAAAGACTGTATGTATACATTTAGGTGGGGCAAGGTTCTTAGGTGGTTCTCTTTGGATTCATTCTCATATATGACAGGAAAGGATTTTAATTCCCCTTGTCACCAAGACAGTTGTCTTGAGAATCATAGACTGCTATAACACTTCTTAATCTTTTGCTCCTGTATAGAAGGATTTTTTGTGTTTCTCTTCCCTTTTATACTCGTATATTCCACTTTTTTTGTGCGATTGTGGTACCATCCGGTTTCAATACAAAAATGTTGCTTTGAAGAAAGGAATCTTGCTGGGATATGTGACCCTTCAAAAAGTGCTCTTCTAAAAAGAAGGTACTTGATTTGACAGGTGCTGGATACCCGAGGACGGCTGCTAACAGCTTTGGGCTATGGGTTGTGGCCTTCCATGGTCCTCCTCTCTGAAATTGTTCAGACATTTATCCTGGCTGACTTCTGTTACTATTATGTGCAGAGGTAAGTTGCATTGTGAATTTATGTTATTATGTTCTGTGTAATGCCATGCGACGCCTGTCACTGGCGACTTCATCTCGCTATTTTGATGATGAGAAACTCTTTATCCCACCGGGACCGGGAAATCCTGGGTACTTGGGTCCTCATGGGACATTCCCAGTTCGTACTCCTGTATATTGGATCACACTTGGTAGGCGAACTGCCACAAGGGGGCTGTGCAGTTCTTGAACCTCATTATGATTTCCCATTTTCTCATTTCTTTGTACAGCTTTGTTGGTGGACAGCTTGTGCTGCGCCTTCCTTCTGGGGTGGTCTGAAATCCGTGGCGCACAGCTGGGTCTGGTTTTTCTCACCTGCCTGTTAGAGATGATTGAGCTCATTCTTCAGTCGCTTCTGGACTCTGCACAGTGCCGAATCATGGGAAATGATGTCGATGGTTCATTATGGGTGATTTGTGTGCAAGTGTAAATTCATATAACGAGAAACTGAAGTTGTAAGACCTTTTTCTCATGAGGGCATTTTACCAGCTTTTGTGACTGCAGCCATGGCCTTGAAATGAAAGATGCTGATGTGTGGACGAATTGGCATCCGTCTCTCCCAAGTGTACACACACAGACTCTCTCTCTCTCTCTCTCTCACACACACACACACACACAGACGGTGACGATGGAACCCGGATTCATTGGTAGACTGGGCGAATTGAAGTGTGAGACTCCTAATCGGTTAGTCACCTTCGGATGGAATTAAACTCCAGACTCAGTTGGAGTTCAGAGTTGTTCCAATTATTTTATCATGGAGCCCCCACCCATCTCTCGTCCCCATCTTGTACGTGATCAATGACAGTTGTTAATGGTTTACGGGCTCTGCGCTGAAGAATTATAACACTTGAAATTGAAGGGTGCAGCGAAGCATCGTAGCATCTGAAAAGGGCCAGCGCTCTTAGTCGGCACCACTTAAAAAGTATTTCACAAAGAAGTGATAAAAACATCGTTTGCGGTTGAAGTTCTACCTATTTGGATGCGGAGATGTAGGCCCACATTATCCGCACTGCCAACTTCCTCGATGTTCTCGTCCAGCGGCAAGGGCAGTGCAGTTCGTTAACAAGAACAAACTATGATATGTGAACACATACACGAGTGTCAAGTGTCGGCACGCATAAGCATATCGGACACGGCACTAGGATATAGGGACACAGAAATAGTATAATTTTAAGAAGGATGTTCGATCGTTGTATCGAATATTGATATTGATAACGATAGAGAGTGTTTGGTTAACATCTATCAATTTTAATATTATCAAATTGAAATAATATAGTACTACTATATCAAATTTAATATGGGACAAACCTATATTGAAAGTGATGCAATCCTAACGTGGGTGCCTAAAAATAACGTCTCCTGCTCTTTCTCCTTCAATTTTATTATTATTCTTCTTCTTTAATTGTCATCCTTAATACTCCTATATCAGTGCCAATATTGATCTTTTGCACTCTAAAGATAGTAATATCAAACTTAATACTCCAATCAAACAAAGACTTGTGTACCTACGCATGCCTATCTATTTGTCATTTTGCATCAAATATTCCTATGATAGGAGTCCATGGCCTTTTATTTATAGACTCTCACAAGCAATTTGATTCACTTCAATTTCAAGTGTAGTATGAATATAAATTTGAAACGTGTGTCCTGAGTCATATAATATATCCCTCAGCCGGAAGCAAAGTTCCAAGCCGTGTGTCGACCCGAACGGACGCGGGTTTTAAAACATATTTCGGCCGTGTCCGTCTGAACTGTGTGAGTAAATTACTTGTGGGGATCTTTGGATGTCGGTCTCTGTAATCTTTTGTAGCTGAATATATTAATGAGATTATAAATTTTATATTATTAAATCTATTATTTTATTAATTTGTATTCTTATTTAAAATTTTGAGTCCAAACGAATTTTAGTAGTGTTTTATATTTTTTAATAATATCAGGTTCAACTCAGTCAGACCCTGACATAGTACGAGTTTGAGTCAAACTTCGACTTAATATCGATGAGTCCGATAATTTGACTTAAATCCGACGTACAGATAACCCTACCCATGAATCTAAGATACTGGACTCCCTTGCGGATCCGGTGGAAGTCCATTGCGATGCTCGGTAGACCCGCACGCCATCGGGGAGGGGGGTATGGCGTGTGACGTGTCTCTATGGTTGAAGGGGACACTAGTATAGGGGCATTGTTGGTGTACCACAATTGCATGGATGACAATCTCTTTTGCAGGAAGTGTGATCATAGATACAAAGATTATATATATCAATAATCTCATGGCACAAGAGATCTGAATTATCTACGATGTTAAGTGAGTCAGAATCATTAGTACTAAACAAAATCAACCATGTGGTTCTTTAAGGTTATATTTATTCAAAAGTTTACATTATTAATCTCACATACTATTAAATATTTTGGACCACTTTGATAAAATAATAAGTCCGGTCAAGGTAAGTTAATTGGGGCGAGATGAGTCGTTCTAGTTTCACTCTTTTTTTTTAATTAGAGTTGAGATAAAATTAAGTTTTGTGAATTGGATGAAATAAATCATCCGAGATGAGTTAGAGTGACCGTCTCCGGTGACTTTACCCTCTCCCAACCCACTTCGAAAATAAATAGAGATTTTCTGATCTTCCAAAAGTTACAGAAGATCTCCATCTTTCAAATGGTTAGAGAGAGACTTGAAACTGGTCCATGTGACAGACAAAACACCAGTGCCGTTCACACTTCACAGTCTCTCTCTCTCTCTCTCTCTCTCTCTCACACACACACACACACACATACCTGAACTCATCTAGAATTCTCCAAGTAAAGAAGACTTGAGCTTTGATAGATATATATATATAACGCTAACCGGAGTCAAGTGAGAGAGAATTAGAGCCAAAGCGAGGAGAAAAAAAACGGAGACTGGTCATCTCATTGATCGATGTCACAAACAGGAGTTCGCCGGGTCGCAGGCGGGAGGCCCGCCGCGTGATCGACCGGAACCCAGGGCGGCGGGCGAAGTCGCAGGCGAGGAACCGTCGTCGGCGGCGGGTGATGGCGGAGAGCTACTGCCCCGACTGCAAGAGGAGCACGGAGGTGGTGTTCGACCACTCCGCCGGCGACACGGTGTGCTACGAGTGCGGGCTGGTGCTGGAGGCGCACTCCATCGACGAGACCTCCGAGTGGCGGACCTTCGCCAACGAGTCCGGCGACAACGACCCCGTCCGGGTCGGCGGGCCCTCCAACCCGCTTCTCACCGACGGCGGCCTCTCCACCGTCATCTCCAAGCCGAACGGCGCCCAGGGCGACTTCCTCTCCTCCTCGCTCGGCCGGTGGCAGAACCGCGGCGCCAACCCCGATCGGTCCCTCATCCTCGCTTTCCGCACCATCGCTAACATGGCGGACAGGTGCTCTGTCTGCTCTTGCCCATTCCTCCCCTCCATCCGAAACCCTAATTTTCTTCGGTTCGATCCATCCGCTTCTGATGTTGTGTCGGGTGGTGTGTGAATTTTCTGTCTGTGAATGGTTCAACTATGTACTTGGTAATATGTGCAGGTGACGTGTGGTGCCACTTTGGGCATTTTTCGGAAGTGGAAGAGGCAAATTTGGTTTTTTTGTTGTTGGTCGCCGGCTTTTTAGGGATGATAGTACAAACAGGAGGACATCCTGAGGGGTCGGTGCTACCTGATCTGGTCCTTTGTTTCCTAGGGTCGGTGCTTCGTTTTTTGATTCCGTTGTGCCATACTAAGAGCGTCATATATAGCGGAAGGTATCGAGTTATAGTTTGACTTGGAGTTGTCGTTCCAGGCGATTTCTTCTTCTTTCGTAGATTTATAGACAGAAGAATGGACTTGCATGAGTACAACTGACGTAGGGTCCACGTTGGGAGCTAGATGCGGGAACGATGCTTATAGGAGTTAGATTAATAGACTGACGTCCACACACAGCGTGCGTCAGTGTTGGCTGTGCACCGGATAACTTGAAGATGTACTTGTTGCAAATTGCGACCTTAGGAAGTTAAAGATAGTTTTGGTAAGGAGAGCCGGCAGTTTTTTTTTTTTTTGGTTGAAGGTGGCAGTGCCACATGTCATTGAAAGCAAAAGAAGATCTGGCAGTAGTGCTAAACTTCTGATAAGTTTTATATTTGACTATGGGTGACTTGTAGTTAGTGAACATGAGAAGCCTTGTGTGGGGCAAAATGAGTGAGAAGAACTGAAAATTGAAGCATTCTGAAAACTGACAATGTGAATTTGTTATAAGTAATGCTGCATTGGCACATTGTGAAGGAGAGGGTGATAGTACGAAAATGAGGACAAGCATGACTGGATATATTATTTCCAGTATCCATCTATTAGAAAGTATAAATTCAAGTAACACCTTTTCGGCTGTTGCAAAAATTTCCAAAATGTCTTGTTATTTTCCTTTGAAAGCAAAATTATTATTCATTTGACAAAATGCTCAATTAGGAAATGTTTTTATTGGCTCTAAATGGGCAGGTAAAATCTAGTATGAGCTATGGTCTGAAAGTGCTTCCAGCACTTCCTTTGTGGATGAACATAATGTTTTTACTTGTTAATTCACTGTGATCAGCTGAATGTATTCACTGTCTTAATTCTTGAGCTCAATGTATCCTTGGATAATGAATCAATATGGTCTACTAATGCATCACTGAGATGAATGGTAGATATTTGTTGTATGGAATCAGTGATTGCTGCTCTGGACAATGTATTCTGGGATTAGGATGAATAGATGAATCATTGGACCATCTCTTTACTGAGTGCTCTTTTGCTCAAGGCTCAGACTTGTACATTTTATGTTGGGCTGTTGTCGTCATAGTGTAATTGTTCTGCTTATTGCAGTCTGCACACTTTCACGTTTGAGCTTTTCTATTTTATTTCTACTTTACGGTAAATCATTTGTAGAGCTGTGCTCCAAATCTGAAGTTCCTGTCTACAATATTAATCAGCTGTATTTTTTCAAATGCAATTAAGTCATGCTACAAAATGCTCAGTTGACTTTTCTTTTAATCCTGTAAAATAATGTAGCAAGTGAGCATTCAGTATTTATATTGAAACCTGGACTTTCCCTTTGATTTTCTGTTTGCTTTTACACTATGCCTAGTGTAATTGAGCTGAAAACCTTGATGGGTGGGGTGGAAACTCTGATTCCTTCACTCTGTACACATGGGCCTTGTAGATCTTGATTTTCTGTTTTTCAGATGACTAGAGTGGTGCTATGAAGATCAGAGTGCATTCTCTGTAGAGCTACACATGCAGGAGAGTCTATCTCTCTGGATTTTATTTTTATAGTAGTCAACTGCTTCCTAAGATACATTATTATAAATGCCTAAGAATTATAAGTGCCCCAGGACTCTTCACAACTGGGGCGATCCGGTGCATATCTGGGCTTGGTTTGTCCCAGTTACGATTCGAGTCGCACGGGTCGGACGGAGTTGGTCTGAGACGGTGAACATGCCATTGATGTGCAGTATGATTGTTTGTGTTTCAAATTTTGTAGGATTTTCTCCCCAACTATTTTTTATTTCATGTGCTGCTTCTGTTGGCAAAACAAGGCTTTAATTATGCCAATGGCTGTCTATGTAGTATTAATTTTTCTGGAGAAAAGTTGTTATCATTCTAATATATTACTTCTACAGACTGATGAGATAAACACTAGTACTGATTCAATGATCTCTTTTCCTCAGGTTGGGTCTTGTGGCAACTATCAAGGTAGACAAACATAACTCTTGCATATAGTTTGTGTCAATACTTGTTCTTGAGTGGTTATAACAACTGGAGTCTTACCTGCATAATATCATTTTAGGTGATTGTGAATGCCTCCATCCATTTAAAATTATAGAATGTGAATTCATTTATGATGCACCCTAAGGAGAATCAATCTGTTGCTGCATAAATTGTCAGATATTTTGTTTTCTTTTTCACGTCGGTGATGTACGTATGTGTGTGATTTAGACTTTATCTTACACACGTATTTATACATATTACTTTAAAAGCAAAACATGTTTTTATACGTATATGTACCTGCCCCAAATAAATGGGATGAAGCTCTGATGATGATGATGATGTAGATGGTTCAAAAACTTTTCTATCCAGGCATTTCTAATTGTACCTCAATGGAGCTTTCTTACAGTTTACACTGTCGATACTTCTACAATTCCTCACACCTACACTAAACAAAAGAAAGAATAAGAGAAAAGTTACCAGAAACATTTCAATATTTCATGATAATACCCACTTCTTTCTCCTGATTGCAAGACTGTATTTTGATCATGGCAAGTTTCGTAGATTACATAATACAGTGGAGATTGCTCTTTTTTGTTATATTTAATGTTAAAGAATGCCACAGTATAAAGCTGCCTTAGTAAGGAAATTGTGGTTGCAGTTATCCTTTTGTTTTTCTTGAAATTTGAACTAAATAGATGAATCTTCTGTGGATTTTGTTTTCCACGGTTCTGTAGAAGGTTCATTTTGTCTATGATGTCATCACTCTTTCTTGGTATTTCTAATGTTATAAAATAATTCCGAAGGATCAAGTTTGGCAATATCTTTTGTACTAGATGTAAGGATCAGCCAGTAGTTTTCATTTATTAGTTTCTGTACTTGTCCTGAAGTGAAGAGCAGGAGTGTCATAGGATGAAGCAAGATGGTTCGGATTCATTTGTGGTAAAGATATCCGGAAAGCTGCATGCTATGCACACAAACTGATATGCAATATATTGACAACTGGGCAGTGAGTCATATGATAAACCACCGGTCAAGGGAATCCAAAGATTGAGGTGTATAGCTGTTGGGCCCATGTTTAGGACCTTAGGTTCTGATGTATTGTAGTTGATAAAATAATAGAAAGAATCCATTCCTCATCTATGTGGGAAACATGCCTTGAATGGCTCTGTTACAGGTATCAGCACCCTATGCACATATGCACCGACGCACACAAAAGCCCAAACTAATAACTCAACGAGACTGTGAGCCAGAAGCTGGCAGCTGTTACATGATTGTGTCTAATAATCTCAAGCACCTTTAGGCAGTTACTATGTTTAGACTTTTTATCAAATTTGATGGTTTGCTTCCTTCCAAAAACTCACAGCTGAGCATGGACCACGTTTCATGTATTGCAAACAATCAATTAAAGGCCTGTATGACTTTTCCATTTAAACTCAAATGGACCAAGAGACTCCTCCAATCTTGTAAGGTGAATTAGATATGGAAAGTGAGGTAACTACTGTTTCTGGGAAAGACCCACGAACCAACAACTTGAATCTTTGGAGATGCTTTCTGATCCATTCTCAGTTAATATCTTTATGGAGATTGCTGATAAACACTGAGCTAAATTCCCTCTAATCAGGTTCTTCAGCACCAACCTGAGTACCATCACCATTTGTGAAGAAAGAATGATCTACTTGTGTTTCTAGCCTCTGGAGTCTGGAGTAGAGCCCACCTCCCTGCCTCATGATTGACAGCTATATGCCTTCTATTCTTCGTTGGTGCAAACAGCCTTGAAAAATGGACATTTCTTGCCATCATTTCTCATTATGGGATTGAACAGTAGCTCTGTTTACCTGTAACCAGTTGTGTCTACAGCATCAACCATACTAATATTTTGAAGACTGTAATAGGACTGCGTACAAGTTACAACTAAAGCTACACAGATCATTATCAGGTCTCAAAAAGAAAGTCTAAGGTCATTATTGGAATGTGATAGTGTTAATTCAAAATAATGGATACTAGTGAGAACATCTTGATACTGCAAAAAACTCAAATGTTTGAGGACACGATTTTGGTCTCCCCACATGCAATTGGCCCAAGCAAGGAACTGAAAAAAAGTATGAGAGCATGTTGAAATCTCAAACGTGAACATTTGATTTCTGTGCATCATGCCACAATAATTGAAGTGCAATTCAATGCTGGAATATGTCAGAAAAGTTGAAGATATACTCTAGTATGTTTCTCATAATGTTACAATTACAAATACTTATTTGCTCTTGATGAGTAGCTAACTCATTTTAGGACTCCTAGTTCAAGATCTTTTGGAACTTCCTCTTTGGACTTTGAGATGGAACAGTCTTTACCTTTCAACCAGCAGCTACTTTCCAAAAAAAACTTTCAACCAACAGGTTTTTTGATGGGCAGTTTCTCCGTGGAATTGTCCATATACAAAACCATCTGTTGTATGCATGCATGTTTGAATACTTTGATTCTTTTCTGCTTTTTGGGACTCGGTGTAATCCTTTTGCTAGGGTTTCATGTTTCTTTGGGTCTGTCTAATTCAGTGTTCAGGACTGTTATTCTAGCTTAGCTTTCCCTGTCACTTTTCTCTTGGCTCCTTTGTTGGATTTCTTGTCCACTTGTGTATCTTTATTGCAAGTGTCTTTAGTTAAAGTTAAGTGATTTTTGAAGGATCGAGCCAATGAGTTATACAAGAAAGTGGAGGATCTCAAATCTGTCAGAGGAAGAAATCAGGACGCCATTTTGGCTGCCTGCCTATATATTGCTTGTCGACAGGAGGACAGGCCTCGCACTGTGAAAGGTTATTATATCTGCTAATCTGGGTGCTCTATTTTCTTCCAAGTGTTCTTTCTCATCACTGCTTTCTCATCATTGCATAACTCAACTAATTGCTCTGGACAGAAATTTGTTCTGTTGCCAATGGGGCCACGAAGAAGGAAATCGGCAGGGCGAAAGAATTCATAATTAGACAGTTGGAAGTTGAGATGGGCCAATCAATGGAGATGGGTACAATTCATGCAGGGGATTTCTTGGTGAGCCATCCAGTGATAGCAGTTCTTTCTTCTTCATGGCATTTTATAGTTGCAGCATCACCTTTTTGGATTTTATACTTCTGTTGATGTTGATGTTCTGATCTTCTAAATTCCAACATCAGAATTACTTAGTTGTTCTGCACTAACTCTGCAGAGACGGTTTTGTTCTCACCTTGGCATGACCAATCAGGCAGTTAAAGCTGCTCAAGAGGCAGTGCAGAAGTCAGAAGAACTTGATATAAGGTATTGACATTGATGGTACATGAGAAGGTGCAGGTTTATTATTTCGGATATTATTCTATAACGGGTACAAGCATTTCATATTTTTTAACTCGGGCTAATTTGAAGAAGAATGTAATACATCACCTTGTTTCATATGATGTGGATTGGCCAATCCCAGTTCTATAGGTGATTTGGGTCAGTTTTAAAGCAACACAATTCAATTAGCATTCGAGGTTTTGACGTGTGACAACCTCCAAAAGTGGAAAAGATTAAAAAAGTGACGTTAGGTTTAATTGGCAGGTAGAAGTTGAGAATCTTGAGACGAACAAGGAACCTAGAAAGTCATCCTATCCTGTTTATTTGCTATCATCAATCATCTATGTGATGTATGGCCAGGACTGGGAAGTCAACATGTGTATCCAATTGCTGATTGTCCGATGATGGGTGGCTAGAAGAATTGTTTAGCGTTTGGACTATTCTGTATATTAAATTTGAGAAGATTCTCTGTATCCAGCTATCAACCATTAAGATTATTTTGCATGTGGCTTCAGCTATTGGCACTTGAAACTAATCAACGCTTTCAGCCATTGGCACTTGAAAAACTTAGTAAATAATGTAGCTTCACTTGAAACTACACAACGCTGCTTTGGCATTGAGCAAACAAAATTTTGCATCTTGATGTGCAGTAAATGTTATAGGTTTCATGCACTGCAAAATTGTTCATAGTTGACTAAGTTCGGCAGATCCATGCATTATCGGTTGTGTTTTGCATGTGGGACATGATATTGAAATTAGCTTAGACTCCACACAAAGTTCTTGCTAAGATTATTGTGACGAAAATCCTCGTTATTGGAGAAGCCCCAATAGGATTATCCTGTAATCATATCCGCCTGTTGTACTTAGTATGCATGTTGCTCCTGCAGGAGGAGCCCCATATCTGTGGCAGCAGCTGTTATTTATATGATAACCCAACTATCAGATGATAGGAAGTCATCAGATGATAAGAAGCTTCTCAGAGGTACTACCATCAGTTTTCTTTCCCCCTTTTTTTTCCTCTGTAAAATTTGCTTCTGGCAGGTCGGTGCTAATATGTTTTCCTTTTTTTTTTCTTCAGATATTTCCATTGCTACAGGGGTGGCGGAAGGTACCATTAGGAATTCATACAAGGATCTCTACCCTTATGCTTCAAGGTTGATTCCTGCTTCCTTTGCTAAAGAGGAAGATCTTAAAAATCTCTGCAGCCCTTGAAAATATCGTTAACAATTTATGGCAGTCAGACGCGGTTGTATTCGCACCTCTAGAGTTGGTCGTTTTGATGCAAGCATGCATGAGATGGACGGATGGAAACCCATCTCGGGAAGATCTGATTGCCTTGTGAGCTGATTCTGCCACTAGCTCAGCTGATCTGTTTGGATAGTTTAAATTTCAGTTGTTCATGCATAAAGCTATCCCTGAGAAGCCGTGATGCTAGTCCTTGTCCTGGAGAAAGTCTTGAAATTTCAAGTATGATAGGAACGTAGACCAATGATGGGTACTTTCGATACTGACACTTAGTTGATGCAGGATTGATGTGTTAAACGGTGAAAGCGTAACCTCTCTAGTGCATTGACAGTGGGCACCGAAAATGTTGCAGGTCAGTGGACCATATCCGTACCTGGATCTTTGTAGACAACCCAAGCTAGACCTTACGTACGTTTAAGTGTTTGCCTTCGGGATTTCTGTCTACCTTGTAAGATCAATCCCAGAGGTGATGAGTAACGTAACAAGTGGGCGGATGATCGGAATCGTTGCAATAAAGCCAATTGAGTCAGCTATGATCCAATTGGATATGGAAAGTAAAGATATTTGGCTTTTGTTTAAAACCGGGCTGAATTAATTTGGTTCGATTTGACTTTCTAGTTGGGTTTCGCGGTTTGACTTTTGAAGACTTGAAACGAAGAAATTAAAATTTAATAGATTGAAATGCGTATGCTTAAATATGCTATTTAGGCATTATTAAAATTTCATATAAAATCATCAAGGTCAATCGCAGTAGGGTTGCACAAGCGCGGGGTAGGGAGCTGCATGTTATCAAAGCTTAAAAGGGGATCAAAGCATCCTGGGATATCCACACAACTGAGTCATCACCCTTACATGTAACTCTGAATTAAAGTGTATTTTCTGCTAAGAAACAACCGTTTCAACTGTCACAAGGCTTTTTATTACTCAAGGTTCACTTTGATAACGGGGTGGATTTGAGACGGATAAATCATCTTAGGTGAGTCACCCATAATTCATCTCAGGTGATTTATTTCACTTTTTTGATTGGAATGAAAAATTTTAAATTTATCTCTAATCGATTCTGGTTAAGACAGTTAAATTAATATTAAATCACCTCACCTCGGATAACCCACCCTAACCTGATTTACCCCTTTATCACACTGATCCTAAAATTTTGAACAAATATCATCGACCGTTGAACCCAGATTCCTTGAAATCCATATCCCGACGGCCTTCCGGTGAAAAATTGGCGATTCACCCAGTTTTAACGGATACATGCATCGTTCGCACATGCAACTGTGATATTCTTTCGTATTTACTTCATTTTAAAAAGGCCGATCTGCTTTAACCGCTGCGATTAACGGAAGAATTAGGAAAGTGCACCCTCAAACCCAACTCCAGACCATTTTATAAATTGAAAAAAAAAGATTGTGGACCCAGTCTACGAACATCTATAAATAATTACAAGGCACGATATATTACATGCGACTCGAAAAAGAAAAAGAGGAAACTTATAATTGCCTTTACATTGAGATGTTACAACGAACGTTGAAATTGGGCATAAATCATGGAAACGCTAGAACCAAGGATGCCATGTGGGGTCCATCATGCACAAGTTCCTAGGGGCCAATGCAGCTTCGACCAGATCAGTCACTCCCCTCTGTACTGACTGGGGCGGGTCAGTAGTATTGTCGTCCTGGGAAAGGGCGGAAAGGGATGAGGCAAAAAAAAAAGGGTGAACACCACTAAATATTTCTCGAATGATTGCTCATTCCACACAATTCATAAGCAATAATCAAATCCTACCCCAGCGTAGAACATGAACAGAATCAATTCATGATTAGCACGAAGCCAAATATTGAAGAAATACTAAGATTGAGAAGTAAACAATCTACGTAGTTTAGCATCTCCGGTGGTGTGTATACGTTTGCGTTATACCGTCTCATACCAAATTTCTTGCACTCAAAAGCATTCTAAACTTGCAATCACAAAAGCAAACAAAGGTATGACGCAAATACCTCTTCAGAGAAGTTCTGTGGAGCTATTCCTTTGACGCGGCTGATAACATGCTCCACATTCATAGTCACTTTTTGCTCCAAGTCCAATGGATTCATTCCTCCAGCGGCCATTGTTGCTGAGGGTATACCAAGTGGCCTTCTCCAAGACCATGAGAGCAGTTCATCGCGGAAGAACATACCAAGCTGATACCATATGTGCTGACTTTGCTGAAAGGTTAGCCATCGAAGATCAATTCAGTTTCATTTCAGTAGACAGAAAAAACAAAAGAGCCATTATTGCTGTAAAGCCAATGCTTCAAAGCTTAAACATAAAAATATTGTGATAGCCGGAAGAGATCAAAATAACACCCTGTTTGCTGCGTTAAAAGTACTTGGCAATTTCATGGCATTTGACAAGGGGCAGAGAATGATGATATCTGATCAATTCATTAAGCTCATATAATTCAATATTGGCGATAAGGACAAGCTTGTGACTCACTTTTGGAGAAACTATAGACTGTGCAGCAGCACACATGGCAGAGACAATCAGACCTTCCACTCCAAAATGTGAAAAGAAAGCTTGCATGTTCCTTGTCAGACGGAAAGGCACTGGTTCATTAAACTCTATCATCCCATTAGCATCATATGCTGCACATCAGATCAAGAGATGCAAATTGCATCAGGTCAAGAGATGCAAATTGCATGGGCCCCCACAAGAAATACTGGATCATATATTGCCATACTGATGAAAAGCAAAAGCTACCTGGATGGAAATCGGTCTGAAACATCTTGCCGGTGTTCTTTGCAAACAGCGTCTTATTTGGAGACCTGCCGCCAATTTGTAGCATGTACGACATAAAACAGGAAAGTGCTAGCTGAACAGCAAATTGCTTTTTGAAAGCCCATAAGTGGTTGCCACTCGGAAGGGTCTTATACATGTACTGCGAAAATATATTTTCAGCAACAAAAGTTTTTGTTATGTCATTGTATGCTTGCAGACGAAGGTCTACAACTGCTTCAGGTGAGATTTGTCCCGATATAGCTTGATTGAGTTGTTCTTTGAAATGTGTAATCGGAAGATCTGCTTCTCGATTGTGTCGTGCACAGTTGATCTCATAGACCTCGAGCAACGTGCTGTACATTAGATCATCCTCCACCATCCTCACCTGCACATGAGCAGGCATTCAATTTGTTAAGTTTGACAATGAATAACATCAAAAGCTAAACTATCCGGGTCAGAGCATGGAGATGAGAAAACACAATCCGATTGAACATGGTTAATGTGCCAACCTGGGACCAAACAGGTATTATAATTGGTGTGTGAATGTACAGATGGCGCCGTCTGGATTCTTTATGCTTGTCAAACACTTTATTCAAAACCCGGAAGATCTGCAGCATGCGTTCATCACTTCTGGCATTAGGAGTTAAAGAAGTTTGAACAATGAAATGGCATTGAGAGCCATCAGATCCTATGAGAGTCAATCGCCTGAAGCTACTGCCATGCCTCCGCACAATTGGAATATCGGCTCCTACCCGGTCAAGTTTTATTGTATGATCAGGAGGAACTTCCTGAAATGTTGGAAAATAGAAAAGAAATGAGACATGACAGTAACACAAACATTCAAATCTAAATTACAAATGCAACAGCAGAGTATTCGTATAAATGTGGAGAACTTAAATCAAACCTGATCAGTGAAATATTGCCCTGGAACCTCCACATCAACCACGTGAAAATCACGCAAAGTTTTACTTTCATCTTCCAGCTTCAAGACAGCAGGGAATCTGTCTTCTACATTGCTCTGAAGAACGTTCTTCCAGTGTTTCAGCCGCTCAGTCAGTTCAGAAAGAGTGGCTGGAAAAGTTGATGTGCTTTCTGGATCAAGATCACGTTCAAAATCTTGTTTATACTCTCGTACAAACTCAACATGTTTGTTCACAGCTTCTGCTGAAAAGCAAGCCCTGCAAACCCCAGAAAGTTCTTTCTTGAGAGATTGTGGAACCTCTGCAATAGTAGCTGTTGGATACTTGTAACATCGATGAAGCAATGCATTAACCACAGCTAGAAGTCTTTCTTCTGGGAGAGTCACAAATCTTGAACCAATTTCAGATAATAGAGCCTGCAACAGTTACCATGTGAGTTATTGAGTTATTGCATCAAAACCAGACCGCATTCGCAAAATGCCTTCTTAGAACAAAGAATGGAGATATGCAGTTGATCAAATGACAGTCATTGTCAGCCTTCCAGGTATACAGTTAATCAGTTATAGTAAAACTGACAATAGTATCATCAAGCAACAACAAAGAAAACATCATGAGAAACAGTAGGGAAAAAATGTTGTGCAACTCCACATGAGCATTTTTTCTGCCCCTGCATGGGCTTTTTGCCTACCTGTGTACTTCCTTGCATAGGTGGACTCCACAAAGACCAACTAATGTTGTAGAAAGTGTAGAAAGTGGTAGCCTGTCAGGCACCAGTCTTGACTCTTGAGAGCGGGAGTGACAGAGAGAGAGGAACAGAGAGGGGAGGGGGATGAACCTTGCTCTATATTGTTCTGCCTGCTAGTGATCGTGCCGTTGGAGATCCCACACTTTAATTTGTTCAATGCATATGTATGCATTACCAGAGGCACAGCATTCTCATGTCTTTAGCAGGATTTTTCTTTTACCATTTAAAACAGTGCTTGATGTGGCATACAACACTAGGTTGAGAAAACAGGTGGCACACTTGGGCCTGCAAATGAAAAGAGATTACCAATTTCTAGATTCCAAGATCTCACAAGGAGTCCAAACCCAGGCATGGTGGAGGGGATCCTTAAGCATAAGCATCTGAGTTGGAAGGGAGAGCTTATCATGTCATTCGAAGGTGTGGAGATAATGGAAGAACTAGTCCTGGTTTGGATAGAGGTATGTGGGCTCCCCTTTATCGCTGCAGACGGGAATCATGTTTAAGGTGGCACGAAAGCTTATAAGTAAAAAGAAAACCAGATGGAATAGTTGGAGAATCCATAAAGAAGCATGACAACTTATATGTTGTTCTGTGTCGAATGACTCGAATCCATAAACAAGCATGACAACCTATATGTTGTTCTGTGTCTCCATGAGCGTAGAAACCTACTTTTGGTTTTGTATAACTTGTTCCAAGTACTGGAACACAGAGAGAGCCAAAAGATCTGCTCTTGGTTCTCTCGTGTAATCCAGCACAAAATATATTCTTTTAGCTCTTTTTTCTGTCAACTACTACAAATATGAGGATCAGATATGAGAGCTCCCTGGTGTCCCTAACGTAGGCATCTTTCTAAGCAATTCATGCCTTAAATGCAACACATTAATATCATGTAAATGCAAAATAGGGCTACCTAAGGTGCTGTAAGGGGTGTGTATGTGTGCATGTATGTGCATATTCCGTGTTATTAGATAACAGGAAATCTGCCTGTTATCACGCCGTTGGATTCGAATCCTACAATGAGCCACTTGAGCAGAAGGTGGACTTTCCACGAGGCAAAGAATTTCCATGTGAACATTCCGCTTAGAGTTGATGTTCTGCCCATGCGGCGTGCGGCTGCCAGTGTGAATGCAAGGCAGCCCTGCATACGTGCATGCTTCTGGCCACTGGGCACCATATCAGATGGCTCAGTGTCATCCTCCTCTCACTCTACTTATATCAGACGGCCGACATCCATGGATCGTGCAAATGTCATAGAAGAGATATATTATACCTACGGGGCCAGGCATAGCCACCCCATGACTTTTGGGTGCTGAAGGCACACATCATGAGGAGGTTGAGAGGTGAACCCTCCGTTTTGAAGAAAAATAACTGTTTGGCCTTTCTTTAGATAAGATGGCTCAAAAAATTTTAACAGGAATGTTACCTGTTATCTAGTAAAAGGAAATCCATCCTCTTAATAGTTACACACATATTCAACACAATATATGGGCCTCTAGTCAAAATAAACCACATTACTAAAAAACTGATGATGCCAACTCAGTTTTACCTCTTCTCATGTAGGCACGGTATAATGGTATATGGCACCTTGAAACCTGGATAACCCACATCGTAAAATCAACACCATCCAAACTAGATAACCCACTGCGTTAAAGTTCGAGGATGTGAAACAGTGTGAGGGTAGAAGCATACGACTATAATCTAACAGTGTTCTCTCCAATGGAAGCAGTGCAAGATGATTGATTGCGAAACAAGGATAGGTAAAACACACGAACCTTACAGATAGCAATATTACCTCAAGTTCATTGGCCAAGTTTGAGTGCTTGTTCCTGAGGGATTCCATGATGTCCTTTGCAGCTTCAAATGCACTGGACGCTGAAGCCACCCATCCTAGTGCACCATTACGCCTTAAAGCACTTTGACCACACTCTGAAATAGTTGATGAGTTTTGCAAAGGTTGTTCGTGCATAGTGTTCGTACCATTTTCTGCAGTTGTCGGCTTTTCAGACTCTCCTTGAGCATTTCCACCATCATGGGGGGTGACAACTCCAGATTGTGATGCTTGGTTAACCGGAGTCTCAGAGTTTAGATTGCCTCCAACATGATTGGATGCCCTTGCAGTCCCATCGGCAATGCCATGGGGACCGCTACTAGTCCCTGAAACAGTCTGCTGCATGCGCTGCTGTGCCATTGCAATACTCCTACCAAGTTCAGATTTGTTGGCAATATCACGTCGTTCCATTAAGTATGTACGCAGCCAGTAATACAAGGCCTAAAATTGCAATACATTTTATAAGAATGACATCTACGTAAAAATCTCAAAAGTCATTTGTTCACTTGTGCTTCAGCATTTACCTGAGGATATACTGTAGCAACTTTCAACAAGACAAGTTTACAATGCGGTGCTTCAGCCCTTTGCAAGGATAGCAACAGCTGTGGTATCCATGAAAGCCAAACCCAGTGAGGTACTTGGTCCATGTGTTTCTCAAATGCTTTCCCCACAGGCACATGTGGTGTGTCAAAGCTGAGAAGGTAAAGAACACGAGCTAGATGACTTCTAGAGTTGGAAACACCACATTTTATGCCCTGAAGGAAACAGCTTACGGCATATTCTAGCCAGACTTCTTCACGTGTTTCCTTGTAAACCTGTGAAAATGCAAATACTATTGTAGCACTCAGAACATAACATACAAGAAAATAAAGTAAAATCACCATATCAAGTACCAGGTCACAGTAGTTTCCCCAACTAATCCACCCTTTTGGCAAATGCTTGAAAAGGGTTATCGCGGTTGAATATGCAACATTAGCATTCTCAGAATCATTCATCTTTACTAGGAAATCTCCTTTGAGACGAAATATTTCAGCTTTACTTTTCTCTGGAAAATATTCAAGATTTGTACTGTTGATCATATTGAGGCCACTTGTTAATTCCCCTTTCATCTCCAGATAAGCCTTTGCCTGTTCTCTTATCTTTACAAATGCTTCCTGCAAAAGAAAATCATGCTCGTCGGTCAGTCTTGATAAATGGATAAGCCAAATCAACTGGAGAAGGGGCAAAGAAAATGATCCAGGGGCCATACTTGAACTTCCATGGTAGAGTGCCCATACATCTTCTCAAGTATTGATACGCAAACATCATACAGGCCTTGTTTACGGGCTACATGAGCAAGCTTATTGACATTCCAAGCTTTGTCACGGTAGCCAAGGTGATGGAGTTGAGGATTTGTGGAAGCAAAATCCTTGAAAGTATCAATCACAGCATTATAAATCTCGTTTCTCCACTGGAGTAAGTCATACCATACAGATAAATTATCCCATTCATTAGGAGTCCTAAGTCTCCATGTCTCAAGAATATCTTTGAGTTCCATGTAGCTATTATGAACTCCAGAGGCAGGACTCCCAGAGTGCTGCTTGTTTCCATTGGCAATGTCCACAATTATTCTTGAAGACTCCTGCACCTCAACCAATTGTTGAAATTGCTGCAAAAGTGGCGTTCGAGACTGCACAGACATTTCAGGCAACTGCCACCAACGTTCTAATGCCAGTTCAACACCTCTTCCAACAATGTTCTCAGCTTCTCCAACACTGTTGGGATTCCTATCATGAAGTGCAAAAAATGCTTGGATCAAGCGAAGTTTCGGTGTCTCTTCAACTTGAGCCTTTGAGATTATGTCCTTTAAACATGACCAGTCTGGAATCTTCCAGAGGCAGTCAAGAAGGATTTCATAATTTTCTACACTTTTTCCAAAATCCACTAAGACATCCCATTGACTCAGCTGGTTGGCACAGTAAAGCCATTGTTCTTCCCAAAGACACATTTCTGCTTTTGGGACTGTGTTATTGTATGTACCTTGTGTTGCCTTAATCATTGCCTGATAAAAGAGGCTTTGAGCATGCTGCCAGTATCCATGCTGAACCAGTGAAAGTCCAGCCCTCGTTTCTGCAGTAATTGACCTCTTTTTCCATAGTCCACACCTCATATCCTCTTCATTAAGTAGTCTATAAAGTTCAGCAAGCGATTCACAACATTTGGTGTCATTAGTGAACAACATGACATGGTTCTCTAGCAACGACAGTGAAACATTCCAAGCGTTATATGTTTTCCCAATGTACTTGATTAACTCACTCGGCATCCGCGGTTGAGGGTGACTCAGATGAAGACCCTCAATAAGAGCTTGCACAACATTTGGCCTACTTGCCTGTTGCCTTTTGTGGTAATCTTTGGACAACAAGGCAATCATAGGCTTAGCCAGTTGGACTTGCTCTTCCTTGTGCAAAGTCACCCACACAATGGGGAATACTAATACCCACATGTGATATGCAACATTGGCATCTGTATGTGCTAGCTCTCTTAATGGAATCACAAGATCAGATACCTAAAAAGAAATAATCAACATACAGAGTTAACAAGATGTGAGACACATTGATACCAAATGAACAGTACATATATGTGAGGGAAATACAAACATATACATTTTTGTGAAATTGGCATCTGTACATGCTAGTCATACCCCACACCTAATAATAAATAGTTAGTCTACAAGATTAATATGTAAACAATGTGTGCAGTTATATCGATGCAACAAAGACAAAATACAAATATATACTTTTTTTAAAGTGGATGATACCACATTGTATTAAATGTAAAAAAGAAAGGATGTACAAGCATGGTCAATAAGGGATGTAGAAGGGATGTACAAATATACAGACTTATTCAAATGCTGTAATATAGGAACAGTGGGTGCCCATAAGGAGTGGAAAGGAGATTTACCTGAAGTTTTCCCATCTCATTCAAAAATTGAACATGCTTGGCCATAAGGCTTTCAAATGTCATGGGTGCTACTTCAGAGTTATCAGAAGCTTCAGAAACTACTGGCTGGACTATAGAACGCTCTGGAAAAGGACCTGATACCATAAGTGGGGGTACACGTGCAGAATTAGGTGCCAGTGTGATAGGTTCATTCTCCACCAAAATTGCCAATAGCAGATCAAGCCCCTGTTTCAACCAAAAAGAATCACTAACAGCTTCCCAGTCCTGCTGCTGAATGATATATTGAAGCCTCATGAATAATGTCTTCTCAATGGAATCATGGTAAAGCAAGAAGAACCGTTGCCTCATTTCTGGATCCTTTGCTCTTAGACCAAGCATGAATTGTCTCTCAACCTTCTGGAACACTTCTTGGCGAAGGGATGGTAGATATCTGTTAGCCATGAAGATATTAGCACATATATGCTGTTTTTTTTGCTTTTGCTGGGGAGGGGGGGTTGGGAGTCACAGAACTAGTAAACAGTACATACTTGTTTGAATCAGCACAGATCCCATAAAGAAGCTGAAGATATTTCCCATCCCACTCTTCAAGTACACTTGGGGGGAAATTTTGCCTGTCAACTTGTGAAAGCTTCTGAAGGTATGCTACTATCTCCTTCTGAGTTAGGATAGAACTTGAAGTACCAGATGCAACTAATCTAGAGTCATCCTCAATCCATACTTTAATTGCGTCAAGTATGCATAAGAGGACACTAGGGTCAGTACCCTTCTCCGACAGTAAGCCTTGCAGTATTTGGCTTATTGATCGTTTGCAGTCAGCAGAATGCATTACCCTTTCACTGATAAGTTTTAAGACACATTTGATGTTGGAGATGACTGAAGCAGAGTCCACAACTGAGCGTGAACTGACAGCAGAATCGATATCCATTTTTTGACCCTGGGATGTACCAATTTCACAATAAAGCTCAACATTGTCACAAGCAAAACAAAAGTTAATAGGATGCTATAAGTTTCATAGAGAAGTCTGACAATTTGAGAAGACTATGCAGTCAGCTTCCATAATTTATTAGTATAGACACAATATTGTCTAAGCTACTTGGAGTTAACCACTGAGAATTCTCTAACTCATACCTAAAGCAGAATTATAAGCTCTGGTAAGTGGTAGAATGTTGAATTAAGTAAGTACCTCCTATCATGCACATTAACTACCTATGTTATTAAAGGTGCTTGAGGTGATCACCTAGGAGATGAGGAAAGGACCATGAGGCGAGGCACCCATACTTCGCCTCACTTCGGCCCATCTAACCTACGCAAGCTGGCTGTGGCCACAGGGAGGGGCCTTTGGGCCAAAAGCCCACTTGGGCCACCCCAAGGCAGGGTCGATGTGAATTTGATAGGTTATCGATCTATTTCTCACATCTAAATGGATGATTTTACTAATCTGATTGATTTTATATATGTGTTGTTGACATATTTAATGATATACATTATATATCTATTTTATTTAATATATTTAAAAAATGTCGCCTCAAACGCCTAGGCCATCGCCTAGGCATTGGAGGCTAAAGTCAACCCCCTGATCACCTCGGGCGCCTCTCGCTTCTGACTACACAGTTAACTACCCCGTTGGCAACTACATCATAAAGACATATAATATATAGACCAATGTTGAAGAACACTGAAATTTCCACTTGAATATCCACAAGTCTGTGGGCAAATATAAAACATAGTTCTTTCCCCCTCTTCCTCTAGCATTAAACCCTGTCATCCTAATTCAAAATCCCAGTTCACCTGGTGACTGCTGTTTATAGCTAATGAATTACCACCTCCTTCAATCCTCAGTGGTAAGAAAACTTTTGCAAATTAGCACAAATTCAAGAATAAATGAGGTTTGAATTTGGCAGAGAAAAACAAAAACATGATATTTTGTTGCCTCAAAACTCACAATCTTACTAAAAATGAGCTCAGTATTAAGACTTGAATGGACATTTGATGCTCAGCATTTCAGACTCAAAGAACTGAAATTTACATCAGCATTGATATCTCAAATTTCTCTGGAAGCATTCAAATACCAAAGGCAGACAAGCCTTTAGAGCAAGAAAAAGAATGCCAAAACAAAGCATAAAACAATAGGATATATATGTCAAACGCTACTTGCAGGTTTAAAATGGCTTTCTACGTTAGACAGTGAACATGGGAAATAGACAAAGATGTCCAAAAGAAAATGTAAAAGATAAGGAAAACAGATATGCAGAAGCAAACTCTGAGCACATGAAAGATCACCCTGTTAGTTCTAATTCATTTTTCAGGTATTTAAATGAAGTGGATTGTACACACGTTCATTAAGGTAGGAAGCTTGTGCACAAGTAGGGGAGAAAAGGGAAAGAAAAAAAAATCATCCCCCAAAAATCAACCACCATGTACACTTAGCTGAAAAGGTATCGTGAAGGTATAATAAGCGGATGACAACTAAACCAAGAAAAGCATAAAAAAGTGGCAGAACTAAAGATGGGATTAATGAACCATACTTGTCTCACATGAGATCCTGTAGATGAACCCATATCCCGTGTGAGGCGCTGAAGAACACGAACCAAAGGAACAATAAAAGGGTCGATAAAATTTTTCTGCACCTCTGTAAGGGTTTTCACAATAAAAAGTACAAAGCTTATCACTGCATTAGCAGAACTAACTTCAAGAGATATCTGGGGCGTCGTCACAGCAGCAAGATGTTTTTGTATCAGATCTTCAACCCTTTGATAAAGTAGCTTAACATCTTGTTGCGTATTAGGGTTATCCAGGGGGAATGCAGTGAAGACCATCTTCAATAAGGAGCACAGTGACTTTCCTGCATCTAACATTTTACTGTTGAAGCAGGGATCCAGTACCTGGCAAGTGCATTTGACAACATTAAGAAACTGTTTGGTCTGTACCATCAAAATCAGCCCAGGAAGATAAACTGACAAAACATACTTGAGAAATATGATTAATGTTGTTCCGGATGAATAGATGTGGCTGCTTCTCCAACACCTTGTTCATGACATCAAGGCCCTGAGCTAGACCTGCGGCAGGGTCCCTTGATTGAGATGGCTGAATACTTCCAAGTAACTTCTCCAAATAATTGAACTTCACATTGGCATTTGGCCACACTTCCAAAGCTTGTGATAGCAGTTCCAAAGCATGATTATACATAGAGCTTGCCTCTTTATCTTTGGGTTCTATAACCAAAGCAACCTGCACCCAGGGAAAGAAACAATAGTGGCCAAGTTATAAGATACAGCCAAGTAGGTTTAGTAAAGAGACAAACAACAGAAGATCATTTGCCATCTCATAAGAGGAGGATGGCAAACCCTGTATCTCCTGCTTGATTTGTTGCATAACATAGCGAAGAGAAATCACAGAATATCTTTGGTAGCTGACATAATCGAAAACCAGTCAGGTGGAATCAAGACATTCGTAAGGATGGTAAGAACGTGACCGAGAAAAACTCTGGTTTTTTATTCACAAAGCTGGACAGAGATACAGAGATGCACTTCAAAGTCAAAATCAAGCAAACATAGATCAAAAGATGTGAATATAAAACTGCTTACTAGATCAAGAACAGGTACAACAACCATTTGGTGGGGGGGGAGGGGTTGAGGGACGCACCCAAGTTAGATGAATCCTGGATTTCATTTATTCCTTACGTATACCTCCCTAACAACATGAAACTACGTATCTCAACATAAGATCATTTCTTTTCATATAAATATTGGTTGCTTCAGACCAAGATACCAAAAAGGAGAAAGTCTACAAGCAGAACATGAAAACAGATAAAGACTCCATGATGACGAATGCAGTAACTATATTCAAGGATATAAAAGCCAGTTTAAACATATACACAAATGCAGAAAGAGCTAATGTCAAATTAAACATTAGAAAAATATAACTATCGAACCTGAACTCGATTTATCATTAATTTTTTCAGCTAAAAGAAGATATCCTGAGCAATTGCAAGAATTGGGTTCATTGATTTTCCTAGTATAGTAGATGCTATCATTTTCCTTTTCAAGACACTTATGTCAAATACACATCAGGTTTCTCAGATCCAGTTTTGGGCGAGTTAAAAACCTGGCCATTTCCTTTTAAAATACCTAAACAAGTTAAGGAAATCCCAGAATCAACCGATACAAGAGAATTCCACCATAATCTGGATCTAATCTCCATTGGATCTGACCTGGGGTTGATCCAATCCTGGGAGCCTTGGATGCTTATCAACACTTCTCACACAAGGAAGCACTAAAAAGTACCAAGGCCCTCAGTGGTGTGCATGGCAGCTAGAAGATCTCAATCTCCACTAGACATCTCAAGCTACAGTTGAGAGAACACATAAGCATGCAGACACAAAAAAGACACAAAATAGAGAAGATACCCACTCTGATGAGAAAATTGATGATCATTTCTTCCATTGCTGCATTAGGCTTATACTCCTCATCAGCATGGCTTGTAGATCCCGGTGTTTCAATATTGCTGATGGATGAACCACCGGGTGACATGATGCAAAGAGACTGGAGGCCTGGTTCGACCTTCACCCGCTTACTGATATCATCAGGAAATGTAGAGGCATCTGACGGACGCTTCGAATCAGGAACAACAGAGCTAGCACTGTAAACATCAGGGATCTGGCCATGACCCTCTCTCTCTGGCACAATTTTCATTTCGTTTTGTCTTTGCCTTTCCCAGGATACAACCAATCCGGCAAGCTCAATGGCAAGGCGCCTGTTTTCAGCAGTGGTGTTGTATGGCAATCCCAGTCGACTGAGAGAGTTTACCATTTGAGGCACAAACTGAGCTCTACAGCTATAGAAGAGGTCGGAATGTCGCACAATCAGCTGAAAAATGTGGATCAAGTTAGGAATTGAGTGACCTTCCTCAACAAGAATTTTTTTGGTGTAGCGGATCCATATCGGCACACGAGAGTCTCCAGGAGGCAATCTTTTTGGCAGCGCAGGCATCAGAATATCAAGAGCCTGCTTCACTAACATCTTGTTTTCAGGCTGACAAGTTCTCAAAAGAGCAATGAAAACCTACAAGGGGGCAGAAAAGTAAATTTGTTATTTCCTAATGTGTAAAGATCAACATATAACAGATTTCTTGTTAAATTCCGAATAGATAAACAGTAAAAGCAAAAGAAAACGACCAAAATCAAGTTAAAGAAAAAAAAGGACACTGCAGCTTCAAATAGCAGAATGTGACATTTTCCCATTACAACAGCAGAAGTTCCACAACATAATATAAAGTTGCAGTTTTTTGGTGACTCATGAGTGCTTGCATGCTACGAAGACTCGAAGAAAGATAGGTGCGGTCCTGAAGCTGGATTTTGAAAAGGCATATGATAGGGCTTGTCTGGTCATGGAAAATATGGGTTTTGGGAATACTTGGATCGGCTAGATCAGGTCTTGCATCTCTTCTGCTTCATTTGTGGCTCTTGTTAATGGGAAGCCTACTTCGTTTTTTCACAGTGGCAGGGAACTCGGGTAGGAAGATCCTATGTCTCATCATCTCTCTGCCCTTGTGGCTAATGTTCCTAGCAGGGCATGGCAGAGAGCGGAGTCTGCAAGTTTGATCAGGGGATTCCAGGCTGGGTGAGATGGCCTCTCGATCACCCATTTGTAGTATGCTAATAATACCATACTGTTCCTAGCAGAGGATGAAAGGTAGATGTATGTGGCGAGAATTTTACTCGAGTTGCTGGAAGAGACTACTGGTTTGAAGGTTAACTTCAACAAGAGTTTGATTGTTGAGATTAATATGCAAGCCATGCCACTTCAAAGGGCGGCTCGTATCCTGGGTTGTCAGATAGGGGATTTTCCTATCACATACTTGGGTCTCCTTCTCACCCCTGGGGCTCTTCGGTGTGCTGACTGACTTCCTATTATCAAGAAGTATGAGGCGAGACTGGCTAGCTGGAAGGCGAGGTTGGTATCCTATGGGGACATATTATTGTAGATCGGTCTTGGACAGCTTACCTACCTACTATCTCTCTATGTTCCGCATTCCAAAGACTGTGATGAGAAAAATCAAAGCCATTCGGGAGAAGTTCTTTTGGCATGGGAGTGAGGGGAGGTGTAAGGGTTGGCACAACATCAGGTGGGGGAGGGTGGCTATTCCCAAGGTACAAGGGGGTACTGGGATCAAGAATGTGGGCGACTTCAATTTGGCCCTCTCGAGTAAGTGGTTATGAAGGCTGGGGAGTAAGGGATGATGGTCTTTGGGCACAACTCATCAGACAGAGGTACTTCGGCAGGAGGAGAGTTTGGGATTTGGACTTTCTAGTCCCAGCCCAGACGTCTCCTATTACACACAACATCTTCTCTTGTAGGTACTTCATCTCTTTTGACGTATGGGTCCGTCTAAGAAAAGGCAACCATTGCCTTTTCTGGAAGGACAGATGGTGCGACGAATTTACTTTAGAGGCTTCCTTTCCTGGTCCGTTTGCGATCGCGGCTGACCCTTGAAGGTCGGTTGCTCGGGGTAGGGGCACCTAGGTGCCGACCTTCAAGAGAGGCCTCATGAGTGCCAAGATGCAGCAGTTCCAAGACCTCCTCCTCACCCTCCTCGACTTTGCCCGGCACCCCCTCAGGGAGGATGCGTGGAGTTAGAGGTGGGGCAAAGAGGGGACCTTCTTTGTCAGCTCTGCCTACTCCATCATCTCTGATGGCGCGGTGCGACACAACCTCACCCCCACATCTGGAGACCGAGGAGCCCGTTGGAAATGAAGCTTCTCATCTGGAGGATCTCCCACGGGAGGCTTCCCACCCGAGACAGGGTCCTTCACTTCCTATCGGATATTTAGACGACATGTTGCTTGTGTGGCATGGACGACGAGACCGTAGACCACCTGTTTGTAAGCTCCCCCTACTCGCAGGCAGTGTGGGAGGGTGTGGCTACGAAAACTTGGTGTGTACTCAGCTGGTAGACTGGTGTGTAGCAGTAGCACTTTATTGAGACTTAAGGTAGAAATTGGTCCCTCAGAGGTGATTGTGTGATTTGGTGCCTCATCTTGCATGCCACTCTTTGGTCCTTATAACGTGAAAGGAACTTATTTCTTTCGTTTGTACTAGAGTGAGGGAATGGGCAGAGTTACTATGTGATGTGAATGCCCTAAACTCACCTCTTTTTGTGTTTTCTTTTTTTTTTTGGGGGGGGGGGGTGTCCGGGGGGAAGACCACGCCACACCGCCTTGGTGTCATTTTTTGTACAGGGCATCCTTTTGGGAGGTTTTTGGCCACACTTGTACATCTTTTTCATTTAATACATACAGTGGTACCACCCACTTTCAAAAAATATAAAGGTAAAGGATAATCAATGTGCATTATAAATCTGCGAAGCAGAATCTTTCATTTAACCACATTGTCAACAAGTAATGATGCATAAGCATTTGATTAAACTGACGTGTTCTCCAAATGATCATGTTAGATAAAAACTGTCAGAACCAGATGAAGCAGATCCAATCAGTGGAAACTGGTTTAGTTTTAACTGGGGGAATTAACATGAGACAGCTGGTATTACCCAAAAACTGGGACTGGACTGGAACTATAACCACCTAAGGCTGGTCAGTTCAAAACTTCAAAATCTGATTTCTAATTCCTTGTTGATACCTCTAGATTGTATAATTTATGATATATAATAAAGAAATGAACAAAAGAAGGAAAGTACCACACTGCAATTTAATATGTAAACAAAGATGTGAAAGTGTGCTCTTGAATCTAGTTCAGTGTTGCACAGAGATGGGTCAAGGTGGTATCAATGTGGTGCTCCCTAAAGGCAATAATATTGCTGAAGGTCCATGAGAAGGCAATTTCGTACGCAATTAAGCGACTGTAACTATGAAAGCTGCAGAATTATTGAATAATAAATCAGACAATTGCTTTCTTTCTTGATCTTTTCAAGTTGTTTTTCTACTCCTGGTTATAGGAAAACGGATTGTGCAATATAACTAAGATTTGTGGCTATCACGATGGCTATTTAACTCCAACTAGTTTATGGATTCCAAGGTGACAAATCATAATTAATAATGGAATTTTAGTCATAGAATGAATTTGATGATGAGCCATACTGAACAAGAATGGAATCTTAGCATTAATAACATCCAGACTTATGAACTCAGGATCAGTAGATTAAAATGACCAACATGCCATTGCCTGCTATAACAAAAACCTTTTTCCAAGATTGATAGAGAAGGTAGCCACCAAAAAGGGCAGCCCATGCCTTGACGACCCCACTAATGCACGGTCTGGAGAACGTCCATTCAACACAGCCTTACCCATACTTTTTCGAGAGAGATTGTTTCCAATTGGTGAACCCATATCCTCTATGCCACAACAGAGAAGATCACTATGGATTTTCATGATAAATCGGGATGTTGCATTTACATGCCTCATGCCTGTAACAGGCACATTGTGGTCAAAACCCATAAAATAAATGTTTGATACATGTCCAACATGGAGAGCTGCACATATGACCGGCTTAAGTTTCAGAAATGTCCCTCGAATCTAGGCCATGATGTCATCTTGTTCTATCAAGATTGTACTCATGATCAACTTGTACCTACAGTTAATAAAAGGATAATTTTAACATTTTTGTGCTTCTTTATATATTATGAAAGTGGGAGCTTCTTGATATATTATGATGCTACAATATGCAGTAAGAGGTATAAGAGTTTCCAGCAGAGAAGAATAATTAGGGCGATTGTCACTTCTGCTTATACCATAACAGGTTTCATATGGTGTCCATTGTCATATCATTCTTTCCGAATTCCAGCTGGCACACTTGCTTGATCCTTAAATAGACAAGTCCGGGTTAAACACAATACAATACATGCTGGAAACTATAAAAGAGAAACAGAGTTATGCAATAATAAATTACCTCCACATTTTGTGAAAGTAACTTCTGTAAATGTGCTTATCAGAGCATACATCATGTAACTTACATTTAGTAACAAAAGAAAACTACACAGATAACTTTTCCTCCACCCCCCCCCCCATGTTAAACAAGAATTCGTGTCCTAATTCCTCCAGTGTTTACTTGCTATATGAATATGAAGCGAAGCTATTAACAGTTAGCTAGCAGACAAATACCAAGGGTTTTTTTTTTTTGGAAAGTGGGTGGTACCATTGATGTATAAAAGAAGACAAATTTATCAGGCTGTCTCAAACCAAAAAAACAACCCCAAAACCTATACAAAAGAGCTCCACACGGAGATCGTGGATCCACCTAACCCCCCCAAAAAGCTAAAAAGAGAAGTAAGGGAATCTACATTACAAAGAGTGACCGCCCATTCCTTTACTCTATTACAAATAAAAGAAACAACAATATTCTCATCCCGAGACTCCCTCCTAAAAATCTGGTTATTTCGCTCCTCCCAGTGTCCACAATGTGATTTGAAGAATAAGCCACCACATCATCCTGTCAGTCTAGAGGAGCCAAGGTCTATCCCAAGACAAGAGGAGATGGTGAACATCACGAAACTGGGCAAAGCCGCAACTGGTCATTCTAGTGATCTCCCTCCACACCCCCTGTGAGTAGGAGCAGCCTACAAATAGGTGGTCAAGAGACTCATCGTCCTCACCACAAAGGCAATAGGTCAGAATAACGCTCGAGAGGAAGCGGGACAGCCTGTCTCATGTCGGCAGTCTACTGTGAGAGACTCTCCATACAAGAAACTTCACCTTCGAGGGACTCTTGGGTCTCCAAACCTGATTGTGAAAGCAATGGCGAACACCTCCATCTGAGATAACATTATATGCCGATCTAACCGAAAATGAACCTCCCACCTCCAGACCCACCTGTCCTCACCATCCCGAGGACGAAAGGTCAGAAGGAAAGATAGAAGGCCTTGCAACTACTCCTGCTCTTCCTATCTGAGGTCCCGTCTAAAAGTAGGTGCCCAAGCGCCTCCCGGGATGAGATTGTCAGATGCATGAGAGACTACACCGAGGGGGTCCGAAGCAACCGCAAAGTGACTAGGGAACAAGGCCTCTGCTGGAAACAATTTTTTGCCTACAAAAACACTCCCTCCGCCAACACCCATCCAGGGTGAAACTTGTTGTCCGGGGTGAAAAGAACTCATCTGAGGTGAGAAGAACCCGTCCGGGGTGAAGACCCATCCGGGTGAGAGGGGATTGGGGGCCCACATCAAACCCTCCGAGGTCAAATGAACCTAGCAGGAACCTACCTGGGGCCAAGTGACCCCGGGCATTCCGGGGCCAAGTGACCCCGGGCAGGTCCCCCGGACAGACCTGCCCGGGGTCGAATGACCATAGGCAGAATGACCCCGGAAAGGTCTACCCAGGGTCAATTGACCCCCAGGCAGTTGGACCCCGCCCCCCGCCCAGGGTCAATCAACCCCGCTGCCCTATTCTCTCTCTCGAAACAAAAAAAAATGAGACCCTCCCGAGGTCATTTCAATCCCATTCACCCCGTACTGGTTAAATTAACCCCGAGTGGCCCTCCCACTTCTATAAATAGACTCCCGGGGGTCCAGAAGGAGGCATCGACAAGAAATCTACGAACTACGATCGAGAGACATCTCACACGGACGACAGGAGCCTTGTTCGTTGTTTTTTTGGCCCTCGAGGGGTAAGTGATCTCCCGGGCCTTGTATTTATGCTCCTGAGGGCTATATTTGTAATCATGCCCCTCTATGGGCCATGTTTGTAATTTTCTACGCACCCGGGACGGCTAAATTACGTAGTTCCACCCATATAATGGGAGAATTACGAAAACGTCCTTCCTGAGATTGCGAGAAATACAAGTCCTATTATTTACAGTTTTACCCTGTAAACTTTTGTAATTGGGACTATGCCCCTACATCCCGCGTCAGTGTGGAGACGTTTCATGTACAGTCGACAACGCGCCGACAACTCTTGTACTCACTTGGATCACAAATGTATTCAATGTACTCGACAGATCTTTTTATTGTGCACCGGTCAAGAAAAACTTATAAGAGAACCCCCGACTTTCGATAAATTGTATACGTATCCCTCCCTTTGCGAATCAACACACGTGCACCTTCTATGAAGCCCCTTGTTGCTCCTTCCGTTTAGGGACCTTGTCAGCTCAGTCCTATACTTAAATGCCACCTCAGACCTAGATCCGCTTGGAATTTGACAAAATTACTAAAATACCCTTATGACCTAGAAATGACCTAAGAGCCTTCAAAACTCTCTAGAAATAGCCTCAACACCTCGGGGAGTCAAGGATTTTACCCTGCCTCCTCTCCGACATGAAAATTCTAGAAATGCCCTTAGTCTAATAAAATTATCAAAATATCCCTGGAAACCCAAAATTACCAAAATACCCTTGGGGTCCAAGAATGTCCCCTGCTCCTACAAAATTGCAACTATGTCCTCAAATTGTAGTGTTTCTCGCCTAACCTAGTGGCCCTAGATGAAACCCTAACTCCATTAATTCTTCGGTGCTGAGTGAAAATCAACTCTAAGCCCTGTAAACAAGTATGCCCTCGAAATCAAGACAATTGTAGAAGATCAAGATTTCTTTTACAGTTAAACAAAGGTGTTCGGACGTTAGGCCGATATAAATCAACACTGACTGCGGTCAGTGGGGAAAAGTCCAGCACCCGAACCCAAATCGTCTAATACGATACGCGCTCACAAAATAAACCATGCACAGACTATTCATACAGCCCCTATGAGTGCATCCCTCTTTATCCCCTTTTTCTCTTTCAAAAAAAATAGGAAAGATATTTTCGTGATGCCAACAACCTCCAATGGGAAGTCCCTACACCATCTGTCTTTCCAGAAAAGGCTTTTGAGGCCATTTCCCAGACGAACACAGACACCAGCGAGAAGAACATCCCTGCAAGAAATAATATCCCGCCACAGAGGAGAAGTCCGATAGAGGGGAGATGAGCCAAATCCCATACTCTCCTACCCTCATAGTACCGCTACTTGACCAAGTGTGCCCAAAACCCCTCCTCTCCACACGTCAACCTCCACAGCCACTTATACAGGAGGGCCACATTAAAGTCTATGACCTGCTTCAACCCTAATCCACCTTGTACCTTGCACTTAGCCAGCCTTCCCCAGGCTATATCATGCCAACCCCTGCATCTGCCCCCACTGCCATGCCAAAAGAACCTGCATTGAATAGAATTAAGCTTCTTGGCCATCGTCTTCAGAATAAAGTAGGTAGGGAGCCTATCCAACACAGATCTACACAAGACCAATCTACTCCCATAAGAAAGAGCTCTCGCCTTCCACCTAGCCAACCTGGACACGTACCTTTGCGTGATGGGAAGCCAATCAGCACATCTAAGGGATCCCGGTGTAAGGAGGAGGCCCAAGCAAGAGAAAGGGAAATCCCTAATGTTGCACCTCAAGAGGCGGGCCGCCCTCCCGAGCTCCCTAGCCTCCATATTCACCCCTACAAAAAGACTCTTGTAGAAGTTAACTTTTAGGCCTTAGAGACCTCCTCTAGCAGCTCCAGTAAAAACCTTGCCATGAGAGGATGTTGCTCACCCTCAGCAAGGAACAAATGGTATCATCCGCATATTGTAAGTGAGTAAGAGTAGGACCAACTGAAGCCATCTGAAATCTTCTGATCAACCCAACAACCTCAGCCCTCTGCCACACCCTGCTCAAAACACTATCCACGAGCACAAACAGAAGCGGAGACATCGGGTCACCCTGAAGGAGACCACGACCACTATGGAATCAAGAGGATGGCTTCCTATTCACGAGGACTGCAAAGGTAGCTGAAGAGATATAGGCCCTCACCCAGCTGATCCAAGTGTCCCCATAGGCCTTCTCAAAATCTAATTTCAGGAACATTCATTTTCTCCTTTGATTCTTCAAAGCAAAGATATACTCAGGTGCCACCAAGAAGTTATCCAGAATATGCCTTTCCCTTATGAAAGCTCCCAGAAAATGGCTGACCAATCTATTTGCAACTGAGACCAATCTCCCTGTAAGAACCTTGGTGAGAATTTTGTAAGTGCCATTCAGCAAGTTGATGGGCCTAAAATCCCAGAATTCTTGAGCCCCAGCCTTCTTAGGAATGAGCACTAGGAAGGTCTTGTTAATACCCCCAAAGTGCGTCCTCTCCTCCTGAAACTCTCTCAAAGCTACCATCAGATTGTCTTTGATTACTGGCCAACACCTTTGAAAGAAAGCTAACAAGCCATCTGGGTATGAGGCTCTATCACCTACAAGAAAAAATATTGCCTGGTGCACCTCCTCCTCAGAAAAAGGCAGAGATAAAGCCTCCCTCTCCTCAGGGGAGAGGCACGGAAGAAGATCAGTTCCCACTCTCGGCATATGAAACACATCCTCGATGAACAGAGTGGAATAGAAGTGTCTCGCCTGGTCTCTGATATCCTCATCTGAAGAAGAGAGATCCCCCACCTTGATGCAAGAGATGGAGTTGACTCTCCCAAAAACAATACGCTGAAAGTAAGTTGTGTTCCTGTCTCCCTCTTTAATCCATCTATCTCTCGACCTTTGTCTCCAGTATATCTCTTCTCTAGCTAGAATATCATCAAACTGCTCCCTCAAGTTACCCTGGTTGCCCTGTCCACTTCATCCAAAAGCCCTGCCTCTTCCAAACAATCAAGGCCCTCAAGGTGACGAAAAATCTTGTCTTTCGCAATCCTCCCTGGGAGTCTTGTGTGACCCCCAAGCTTGAAGAATCTGAGCAGTGTGCCTTAATCTTCTCACCAACGTACCCATAGCTGAGGGTCCCGCAACCTGAGCATTCCACACACCTGTGATGGTCTCTATGAAATCGGCCTCTTTACAGCTTCTGTCCCAAGCCCGGCTGGTCTTCAAAAGAATTGACTTGTGGTTAGAAATGGATCTCACCAGCCCGACCACCTGCACGTGAGGGAAGTGGTCCTTCCAATCAACAGAAGCCAGGAATCTGTCCAACCTAAAGCAGGTAGCCTCTGCTCTCAGGTTGGACCAAGTGAAGGAGTCATGGGCCATGCCCAAATCCACCAAAGCAATCTCGTGGATGAAATCAGAAAAGTCCTTCATGTCTCCATCATAGCCAGCACCCCCCGTCCTCTCCCAAGTGGCCGCCACCACATTGAAGTCCCCACTGACACACCAAGGGCGCCCAGAAGAAAGCTGGTGGCGAATCAAGTCTTACCACAATAACCGCTTCTCTCCCCTGGATTGGGGGCCATACACTCCATTAAAGTCCCAAAAAAAGTCATCCTTGATGTTCTTGAAGTGTAGTGAAATTGTCCATCTATCGACCTCCGTATCCCGATCCACCTCGTACGGATTCCAAAAGATCAAAATGCCCCCAGACCTGCCCACCGCCAAAGAGGCTACCCCCTTGGAAAGGGGGGCCCACCTCACTCTCTTGCGAGGGCAGCGCCATCCCCTACACACTTCATCTCCTGAATACAGAGAACATCAATCTTACATCTCCTAATCAGTTCCTTCAATGCCCTCCTTTTCTCCACCCCGCCTAACCCCCTCATATTCCAAGAGACGATCCTCATGAAATAGAACATGTGACTCTCTCCCCTTCTCCCTCCTCTTCACCGCTCCTGCCCACTCTCGACTGTGACAGCTCCCTATCCCCAATGCTCGCACTCCAATGCTTGTTGATCTTACCAAACACCCCCCTCAGATCCTTCTCCGCAACAACAAAGGAAATCCCCACTCGATCTGCCATCCCCCTCGCATTCTCCATGGTCAACCTCTCTACATCCCGGAGCAACTCAATGACCTCCTCAATCCCCAGCCTACACCTCCCTCGAACCTCCTCCCCCTCCATTGGCCTCCCTCCACCACCACCATCAAAACCTCCAATAGCAGCTGCAGCCCATCAAGCAAAGCATCCTAGGCCAAATCAGCCTCCACCACCGCTACTAGATCTCTAGGACAGCCTGACGAGGACGAGTCCTCCACACATGGAGGCAAGCACTAGAGCTCCTTCCCTCCACCGAAATCTGCTGAAGACTCCATCGTCGGCACAAGCATCAGGGACCCATTCTGATCCTCTACTGCTACCGTTGTCTGGTCACCGGCCAATGTCGGAGAGCAAAACTCCTACACGCAAGCCACCGGCATAGGCAAGTGCCTCCCAGGCAGCACCAGCACCCCGCAAGCATCGTCACCGTCCTCTGGCCGTTGCAGAGTCTCCTGAGGTTTGCTCCCCGAAGATCTAAGACGTGGACCAGGCTGACCCTCAACTACTCCCCAATGAGGGACGGTCAAAGGCGGGAGCACTTGTCCCTCCCACCGACAGGACAAAGCACCCACGACGACCAAAGGTGCAGACGAGCTCAAAACCTGGCCTTCCCGGCTGTCATGCGAACAGGGGAGACAGTCCTCAACTGACCTCCGGTGTCACCAACTGCCGACGCCTTGTCGTTCGTCGGACACCTCACACCGGCGCTACAGCTCGCCACCAACGTCGAGAGGGGAGGAGTCCCCATCGTAGGAATCGAGTGGGAAAGACGAGACGTACCGGTTCTGGGGGACCCGGTACGCGCATACGAGCAAGATCCGCCTTGTAAGCTCTCAGATCCTAGACACGGTTCACCTGCAACCGATCCACCCCCGCTTCGCCCGAATCCGAAACCATCTGCCCGACCGAGCCTCCAGCGAGCGAGACAATTTTATTTCGAAAAGGGTGGGCTCCGCCATCGTCTTTAACCTCCAACGACGAGGAGGGATGCCCTAGCTATTCCAGGGGATGACGACGCCGCCCAGACTCCACCGGCCAGCTAACCACCCTGATAACGAAATCCACTCCTCCAAAGGAGAGGCTAATCACCGGCGACACCTCCACTGGCTTAGACGCCCACACCGTAGCCTCTACCGCCAACAGTCCTCCAACTGACACAAAGGTGCAACTGTCCGGCTCCACTTCCCCCAAAATGCGCAAGATGTAGGCACCTTGCTCATTACAGAGGACGATAGGGAGGCCAATGCCAATGAGCTTCACACGGACCCCCACCTCCACAGATGAGGATATGTTCCCCTCTGAAGAGACCACGACTGGACACGAACAGCAACCCCTTTGACCACCAGAGCTCCCAGATCGGCCACCTCTCGTGCCACCACCTCATCTGGCCCGACGGCAAGCAAACCTAAGACCAAGATTTGATGGACGTCCCAGGTCCCCCGCTGCCCCCACCGAGATGTCAGAGCCTCACACACCTCTGCCGAATCCATCACTCCCTCCAAAGGAAAAAGGAATAGACACCTCCTAAGCCACTCCAGGCGACCGACGAACAAGTCCAGAGGGATAGCTCCAATGTCCAGACTACAACCCTCGCCCCTCAACAGTGGGCACCGCCTCGTGACCACCTCCGCAAAAGACCGACGAAGCCCACCAGGAGCTCCACCGCCGGGCCCTAGCCTCCCACCAGTAGGCTCCAACTGGCATGCACGCTGCAAATGGCCGGGCTGCCGGCACCTGAAGCAAATGGGAGAGTGGCCAGGCCACCTCCACTCGCCACTCCGGCCAGCAGACAGAGGACGAAAGGAGCCTCCCCCTCTAAGACTGGGAACGCGGCCCTACCATCCCCGCTCCGGTAGCCCTGGCGGGGGGCGCCCCCCACCGCATATCCCACACACGACTCTCATACTCACGAAATGCCTAGAGCTTCTCTCTCTAGAAAGTCTAGAGAGAGAGAGCACTCTGAGTGTCGTTGATTCTCGACAAATACCAAGAATTAGACCCAGAACAACCTCAAAAGAAGGCAATGGTAATGGGGAATCTGACGGCATCTATTGAGAAGCAGAATTACACATAATATCAGCTGATTTCCTTCCATACATGACTACTTATGTATAATGTCTCTTATTCTGCATCACTAACCAAAATTCCTAGTATCGCCAGAAGCAAGACCAATAAGTTGGCAGTTGGCACTGAACTTAGTGGTACCAACCACTTTCAAAAAAAGTAAGTTAGCACTGAAGTACATCTAATAGCATAAGTATGCCCTTGTCAGTGGTGCGCAATAGAAGAGGAAACAATGATGATGCCTAGAGTTAATATAAGAAAGACATGTGAAAAAAATAAAACAGAGAAGTCCAATACCAGTTGATTGAAATTTTTAACAATAATAAACTGCTCATCAAATGGGTACCTGGAGTATAATCTTTTCAGGAGCTTGGTAGGCCTCCAGAAAGTGACAAACATTGACAAATGCCCACTGTTTGCTAGAATTATCTTCACGCTTAAGATGATTCCACCCAAATTTTATTAGCTCCTTGCGATGGTGAACAAGATCATTCTGCAGATACTTTAGGAGCAATGTGGCAAGCTGTAATAGCTCCACTCGCAGAGGTTCATCATATTCAACACTAATCTGCAACATGCAAAGAGTGCCTTGCTTAATGACGAATTTGAAGGTCCAAATGTAGATAGACCATAAGTGAAGAGTTTACAGAAGAACGACCTCTTCTGGGGGATCAAGAAGCTTCTCGACAATGGTTTTCAGAATTCCAGGGTCAACAACCTCCCAACTCAGACCTTTCTGAAAAGTGTGTGCTAGCATGGGAAGTATGAGCATTTGCATAGAAACAACCAAATGATCTTGGGCCAACTGCTTTGACTGAAACAGGCTCAAAAAGTGCAAGAGAATAGTCCTCTTCATATTCGGAGCATAACCTTCAGCAACCTGCGCAAAAGGTCCACATGAAAGAAGTATGGAAGAATTCATAAGCGGATAATAATGTAATAAGGGTCTGACTGAACTAGGTCACCAAATTGAATTGTAAGCTACAAGAGATAAGGCAATCAACTGAAATCCATAAAATTACTAGTTCTCCCAGGTGGATAGCACTTTCAGGCACCAATGTGCAAAGGAAAATGATACAGGGCCTACCCACGTATTCTGAGTAGAAAAAAAACAAAATAAAAAGCAGGTGGGAACATGGAATGCCATGAGACGTCCTGGCCCCTCATGTATTCTGATGCATCGCACTTCACATGCCAAAAGGAGGGGCGCAGGACTCATCAGTTAGCATTACACATCCAGCATGAGCAAGGAAGTAAATCTATTCTTCATAAAAGCATAGAATCGCGCATTCATAGAGAAAGAAAATGCCACATGGTTTCTGCAAATTTTATAGAAGAAATTACATCAGATATATAACTAACAAGCCCATCTTTGGCAAAGCTTAAGACAAATTCAATAGCCCCACCTACCTTCCGATAAAACATATTCTTTTTTATGATAAAAAAAATCTAACATGCCATTGCTAGCAATTTAAAATAGCTAGCAACAGCTAGGAAAAGATACCTCGCAGCTGGGGTGCCGCTCAGGTAAACCTGCTGGATTGGCCAGTGCTGCCAATCATGCCTAAGGTCTCATTTAGGCCTTTCTGGATACTTTTCTTTAAACGTGTGAATTAGCAAATTACCCACGAATTTATTTCTTTATGGATGCTCTTCTCTAAAAGCATGAATTATTGAGAACTAAAAATATTCATCTCAGGTAATTTATTCACAGAACTAGGACAAAGATGAACCTTCAATAGCTCTAGCTAATACCTCATAGAATGACATACCTCGATGATATAAAATCTCTTCAAGAAGTCATAATCAATACGAGTGCGGAAAAGGAAAATTGACAGCATGTCAAATAGGACGCCAACTTCAGATTTGTCATGTCTCAAGTAGTTAAGAAAACATTTCACGAGCCATTTGCTCTCCTTAACCTGCAATAAATAGTCAAAGCCCAGCAGCAGAAGCTCAATAACATAAAGTAGAAACATTAGTACCAGAAATATGAAAAATGAATACTTGGCGTAACAGAATAAACATAGTACATTACTTAGATTTTAGAGTTACTTGTGAGTAGAATATTGAGTTACTCTTGAGCAACAGTACTCAAATTATTTCCTTTATCTAGCAACAAAACATGTCAGTCCATGACAGTTGCATATTCTTGGGCAACATATTTTTTTTATAAAAATGGATGGCTTCGAGAAGAGAAAAAAGAGGGGGGTGAATGATTTCAATGAGCAGGAAGTAGGAACTTTATTGGTCAACATTCAGCTTCAACAGATCAGAAAAATACACTTAATCATAGTTGTCAAGGCGACAAGGCGACGCAAAGCGTTCACGGGGTCCCTAAGCGCTTAGGCGACAAGGCGTTCGCTTAGGCGTCGCCTAGGCGACACTTCGGCCACTAATTAAAAAATCAAAAATATATATCCTCCAATATATAAATCAAGAATAAAAAATGTTAAAAATATATAAAAATAAATTACATGAAGAAATTATTGTAATTAAATTATGTGACAATTATAGAAAACTAAGTTGTATCAACAAATTACAAAAAATTATAGAAGTAAATGCAAAAGATTCAAAAGTAAATGTAAAAAGTTTAGAAAAATTTTAAAAGAATATAATAACATCAAGAAAATTATAAAAAAGAAAGAGTTAAATGTACATAACAAGGTCGGATCCGGTTCGGACAGGTCAAGGTTGGCCCCGCCTTGGCGCCTAGCCCGCCTAGGCGACCGCCTAGGTCGCCTTTTCCAGTGTGAATAAGGCGCTGCAGCGCCTTGCCCTTTCAAGAGCGCCTGGGCGCCTTGAGGCTAGACATAAAGTAGGAATAATATCCATTTCCCAGTTGTCAGAAAAAACATTAAGTGGAATAATATCCATTTCCCAATTGTGGGAGATGAGCCTATGTTCAGGCCAATCTAAGCCTGACTTGGTCTATTTGGGTCCTTTGGGTCTATGGTTCATTACCGGACCCACTAAGGTGGATCCATTTAACTTAAAGTCTTATTTGTTCTTTACTCTTAATACCCTTAACTTATATCATTATAACAGGGGTATTTTGGTCTTGTTCATTATTACGTTAATTAATAAGATCTCGGAGGTGTGCGGCCAGAGATACAGCCGCCACCTCTCTCTCTCTCACTCTCTCCTAGAAAATTCACATGCTATCAGAGCATTGATCTGAGTTAGGGCTGTGGGTGCATGTAACTTAGAAATTTCACATGGTATGAGAGCATTGATCTGAGTTAGGGCTGTGAGTGAGCCCCTCATGGTGCTGCCTGCAGTTGTGTGAATGTCCTCTTCCTGTACTCCAATCTGGTGACAAGTGAGTCTTGTACTCAGGACGAACATGGGTCTGGTTGACTCCTTGGTGCTGTGCCTGGTCAAGAGGGCCTCCAAGCTTTGAAGTCCAAGGCCGCCCTCCAGGTCAGACAGTCTGGTGCTCCTTTCTATCTGTTCCATCCACAGCAGTCTACCCTTCCATCGGTAGTTGCCAGCGATGCCTCGCTCTGCCCTTCCTGTCACAAGGCATAAACATCTGATATCTCATCCTGAGGGCTTGTGTCGAGGGGGAGGCACCCTTCTGTGTCATCACTTCCTCGCTGCCAGCAGTATTCATCTCAATGTCACAATATACACAGTCCGAGGCAACCTCAACGTGCCTCAAACCTGTGAACACTCCGTACACCAGCATGGGCAATGATTATGTCCCTCCAAAATCCAAATCACTTCGATGAAGTTGACGGAACATAATTACATGTGTGGACCATGACTGCAGAAATCTATATTGCCGCTTGTCGCAAGAATGGGTACATCAATAGCAAAATAAAAAAGCCAAGTCTTGAAGATTCTGAATATGACAAATGGCACGTAGAAAATAGTGTTGTTGTGTCCTGGATTTTGAATACATCTTGAAATTCAACCAATGATCCTTCGGTGCAAGACGGCAAGGGAGATGTGGACACTCCTTGTAGAGATATTCGGACAAAAACAAAATGTCTGTGTATATCAATTGGCAAATGAAATACATGACCTGAAATAGGGAGGTTTGTCTACAACCACATATTTTGACATCGTAGAAGCAAATGGGAAAAAGCGGATTCCTATGCAGTTGATAACTAGCCATGTGTAGAGAACAAGAAGAAGCATCTAAATTATATTTATTACAATTGGGCCATCTAACTCAAAACCTTAAGGTGTTGAGTGAAGAGGGCTCTACTATTATAAACACATTATAATCTTGTCCCTTTCCAACATGAGACTATTCTAACACACCCCCTCACGTGCAGGCCAATTTAGGCTTTGTCACGTGGACCATAACAAGCACGAGGTGCACGGCCCTAATCATGACCATGAGCTCTGATACCATATTAGAATTGGGCCATCAAACTCAAAATCTCAAGGTGTTGAGTGGAGAAAACTCTACTATTATACGCACATTATAATTTTGTCCCTTACCAATAGGGGACTATTCTAACAATATTCAACGAACTCGGATGTTCAAATTCTTGGCAAGTCTTAATCTAGAATTTGGGACCCTGAGGGGGCAGATTTTAAGCATGAAACCATTTACCTCCTTGGAATAGGTGCATTTCAAGATCTTAAATGAAGAAAGTCGTAGGAGAGCCATAAGTGATATTACCGGATCACTCAAATAGTCCCGGTGTTGGGGAATTCTCGGCCTTTTGGTAGGTGCTGGACAGCAAAGTGGAAAAGGGGTATCCAATCAGCATAAAGGCAAACCAAGACAAGCAAGACTTGTACTCATTGTAGCCATTAGAATCACTTTGTTGATGATTGTTGAGATTTACATCCTGAGAAAAAAAACCCAAAATTAAAAAATGGGAAGAAGGGGCAGCTAAGGGCAATGCAAATGCATCTTACCCTGTAGGCGGTCAGCCAGCTCCCTCCCCTGACCATGGACCAGTTAGATCCTCGGGTTCTGCCCTTCTGGGCATGTCCTCACAAGACATTGCACAGCTCCAAAGGCTCCCTTCACAGCTTGGAACCAGTGCTTCTATACCCTCACCCACTTGTGCTCTGTCAAGTCTTGCTGGTACTGCACTGAACACCACCACTACTGTCAGGTCCATTCTCCCTGGGACATAGATTTTGGTGCAACAAATTATATAACCGGTATTTCTACATTGCTCTCTTCTTATTCCCTTGCCTCTAATCAAGATAAAGTGACTATCACAGATGGTTCAAGAGCCACCATCATAGGTTGTGACAATATTAAACTGGATAGTCACTGTAACTTAACTTTCGTCTTGCATCTTACTTTGTTTATGAATCCCTTATCTGTCAGTAGTATCACCAAATGTTCAAACTGTTCAGTGACATTTTTCTCTGACCATTGTGATTTCTAGGATCTGAAGACAAGGCAAACGATTGAGGCTAGACATAAAGTAGGAGCTCTCTACTACTTCAAGCCAAGAAATGGTGCATCTCTTAGCTCTAATACTAGTAGCAATGAAAACCAACAAATAAGGGAAATTCAACTGTGGCACTCCCGACTTGGTCATCTTTCCTTTAGGTCTTTGAGAGTCTTCTTTCCTACATTGTTAACTCAAGTGACTTTAGAGTCACTCAATTGTCATATTTGTCATTCAGCAAAACAATGTCATACTCAATTTCCAATTTCAATAAATAAAAGTTCAATTCCCTTTGAACTTGTTCACTCTAATGTTTGGGGTCCATTCCCTGTTCCTTCTCTAGATGGCTTTCACTACTTTGTTAGTTTTATTGATGACTATACCCATTGTACATAAATTTATTTGTTGAAATCAAGCGTAGAAGTCCCAAGGATGATAGAAACTTTCAGTAAGATGATTGAAAATCAATTTGAGAAAAAACATAAAAGTAGTCTGATCTGATAATGCAAAAAAGTTCTTTGCAAGAAATCTAGGATTTATTCCATGAGCGAAAAGGAATTATTTTTTTGGGAAAGTGAGCAGAAAGGAATTATCCATAAATCTTCATGTGGCTTACACCCCTCGATAGAATTGGATGGTTGAGAGGAAAAACGAGCACTTGCTGGAGATGGCGAGGGCTCTTCTTTTCCAACATAACCTTCCCAAAAAGTTTTAGGGTGAGGCAGTTCTTACTACAGCTAATGTCATCAACCGCATGCCATCTAGGGTGATAGGATCCAAGGCTCCTATTTCCCTTTTATACCCTAGTCATCCTGTATTCTCGCTACCTCCCAAAGTCTTCAATTGTTTATGCTTCATTCATTGTCTTCGACCAGGATCTACCAAGCTTGACCCTCGTGTTATAAAAGGCGTGTTCTTAGGTTATTCTCCAACTCAAAAGGGGTACAAGTGTTTTGACCTCAAGACCGGACAGAAATATGTTATCAAGGATGCCACCTTTAATGAGTTAGAGTCTTATTTCTCCCCCCGAGTTCCTCCTAGTGAGGAGCATTGTTCTGTTCCACATATTTCTGAGTTGTTTTCCAACTCCTCTTCTTTTGCCTCATGAGTTGTCTACCCCACATGGTGCCACAAGAGAATTATCACTTGAAGTCGAGGATCTCCCTACTACTAGTGAGCCAACTAAGGAGCTGATCATCTACTCCAGACAGCCAAAAAGAGTGGACTCGCCTATGGAATGTTCTTCTCATGAAGTTGTTGAATCTCCAGGCCACCAATCCATTGAGCCTCCCAACCTTGATCTACCTCTCGCTATTTGCAAAGGTACTAAAGGGTATACCAAACATCCTATTTCTAAATTTGTTGCTTACTCACAATTATCTCCTTATCATGCCTTTAGCACTGCATTACCCACTGTCTCTATGACTAGTCCTCTATCAAAGCTGCAAAGGATCCTACATGACTACGTGCGATGGATGAGGATAGATAAAAAAAAAAACTTGGGAACTTGTTGCTCTCCCAAAGGGAAAGAAGTGATTGGCTACAAGTGGGTGTTCACCAATAAGTGCGGATGGATCAGTAGATTGGTACAGCTGGTCGCAAAAGGATTCACTCAAACTTATGGTTGGTCGCAAAAGGATTCACTCAAACTTACGGTGTGGATTATAAGGAGACCTGGATTCACTCAAACTTACGGTGTGGATTATAAGGAGACCTGGATTCACTCAAACTTACGGTGTGGATTATAAGGAGACCTTTGCTCCCATGGCCAAACTAAAATCCGTCCGTGCCGCCCAGTATTCCTGGAACTAACTGAATGTGAAGAATACCTATCTCAATGATGATCTCCAAGAAGAGGTATACATGCAACCCCCTCCCAGCTATCCTACAGGTGGCAAAGTGTGCAGATTAAATAAAAGATTGTATGGCCTCAAGCAATCTCCTCCAGCTTGGTTTGAAAGATTTCGACTTGCTACAATTTGCTTTCATTATGTCCAAATTAATGCAGACCAAACAATGTTTGTGAAGTGTGAATCCGGTAAGGTGGCTATCCTGCTAGTCTATGTTGATGATATAGTCATTACAAGAGATCGTGAGGATGAAATACAGCGATTGAAAGTGACTCTAGCTAAAAAAATTTAACTAAAGACTTGGGACTGCTCCGATACTTCCTCGAACTTGAAGTAGCTTAATCCAATGATAGCATCTATGTGTTTCAGGGGAAATATGCCCTTGATCTGTTGATGGAGACTGGTAAAGTGGTAAACTGGGTTGTAAACCTACAGCAACCCCTATTGAGACAAATCATTGTCTATCTGGCCAAACGGGCGACCTTCTCTCTGAAACTGACAAAGGGAGATATCAGTGGCTTGCTGGCCGACTTTTATACTTGACCCTCACGAGTCCTAATATCACATACATTGTAAGTGTTAAGAGGTTCAAGCAAGCACCAAGAACATCTTATCTGTAAGCAACGGATTGCAGTCTTCGCTATGTAAAGACATGTCCAAGAAATGGGATTTTGTTTACCAAGTCTGATGGTCTTCAAGTTGAAGGGTATGCAGATGCTAATTAGGCAAGCTCTTGAGATTATAGACGCTCCACTACAAGATATTGTGTCTTCCTTGACAAAAATTTAGTTGCTTGGAGAAGAAGAAGCAATCACTGTGTGCTCGTTCTAGTGTTGAGGTAGAATACCGCACTATGGCACATGGTTCCGCAGAGTTGTTGCGGCTAAAAATTTTGTGACAAGACCTTGGCTTGTCTATTGCACTTCCTCTGAAGCTCTATTGTGATAATAAGGTTGCCATCAACATTGCCAAGAATCCTGTGCAATATGACAAAACCAAGCACATCGAAATTGATCGACACTTCATTTGTGAAAAACTCAATTCTAGAGAGCTTTGTCTACCTTACATTCAATCTAGTGATCAGATTGCTGTTGTGTTTACTAAAGGCATTACACGAGAGGCACTCAATTCTGTCCTAGGCAAGCTGTGCATAAAGAACATCTATGCTCAGTTTGAGGGGGAGTGTAAGAGATAAGCCTATGTTCAAGACGATTTGGACCTGACTTGGTCTATTTGGGTCCTTTGGGTCTAAGGTTCATTCCAGACCCACTAAGGTGGATCTGTTTAACTTAAAGCCTCTTTTGTTCTTTACTATTAATACCTTTGACTTGTGTTGGTCTTGTTCCTTATTAGGTTAATTAATAAGATCTCTTAGGAGGTGTGCGGTCAGAGATACAACCGCCACCTCTCCTGTTCAACCCATCTATCCTCTCTCTCTCTCTCTCTCTCTCTCTCTCTCTCTCTCTCTCTCTCTCTCACACACACACACACACACACAGAGCAACATGTAACCTAGAAAATTCACACCAATCAAAGAGGTTCAATTGCTTTCTGAAAGATAATTTGGGCATCATAGAGGCCAATGCCCATCCAACTCAGCCGCTAAACGCCTTATACATTGTACTATTTTGTCATAGCAGGATGACATTTCATAGATAAACAATCGCAAACAGCTCAGACCAAAAAAAGACGAAATGTTAGCTTCCCCTCTGTACATCCAATAACCCAAGAGAACTAGAGAAATATGCTATATACACCAGAAAATCAGTTTTTCAAAGGGAAAAAGCCAAAAAAATGAAAGATCTAGAGGGAGGGTACACTCACTTGTACCAAGCTTAGCTCCTGTTCATTCTGTAAACGAGCTGTTCTTCCAGGTGACTTCCAAATAAGTACCAATGCATCAAAGACTACTCGGTTATTATGCAACCATTCAGGTATCAATTTAACCAATGTAGAGACAAGACTGAGCCCATGAAAATATGGATCTGAATTGGAACCCTGGTTTGCACTTTGATTCTCAAAATTATCATTTAGGGTAGAAGTAGCAAGACCTTCATCTGGTACCAAAGAACCAGGATGAGCCATGGAACCATCAAGTCTCATGGCAAATTGTGGAAATGCCTTTTCTAATATCTTGTCTGGTGATTTCGCAAGTTCCTCTCTTAAGGGCTGACCAGCCTCAGAACAGATTATGTTCATAAATCTGAAACCAGATATCAGCCATCAGATACTATGACCAAACCCCAGGAAAGAGGAGTGAGGGGGATGATGCATCTACAGCATTATTGACATCAACAAACCATGCACTCACCGTCTGAAATATTTAGGTTCACTCAATCGAGTAAGAAAATAGTCAACAGCATCTGTTGCATATCGGTTTAAATATTTTGTAAGTGGAAGGCGATAAGGACTGTTGATTTCACTGTAAAGTTGTCCCTGGGGAAGAGCTCCTTCAAGATCAATAGTTATAGTCACAAGATCGTCTAGAAATCTTCCTGCTGCCGCAGGGAGAAGATGAAACAGCTCTATCATCGCTGCATGAAAGAGGAGATATTTCATGAGATTCTGAAAAGTAGAGAAATAAGTGAAACAGTAGAAAACAGTGCATTACCTGCTGCAACCTTAGGTTCGTCACCGGCTTTCCATGATTTCTGACTTTGTGCCAGTTTTTCAGGTTCCAGCCATTTCTTCAAGTGATCTAGCAACTTCACTCCCAGAGTTACATTAAACCAGGTGGACAGAAGTTCAAGCAGTCGGGCTAAACCTTGAAGAAGCGGCATTGTAAGGCTCTTTGTATGTGCTAGGTTAACTAAAATAGGCCTGAGGCTGCTTTGCAGCAGCTCCTTCGGCATCCTTTGCTGCTGAATAACCTGGAAAGCATTTCAATACCAATTACAATGCCAATAATTCATGGAAAATTGAAAAAAAAAAACTAAATTGACTGCACTAAGATCTTTAATTATATAAAGCTTCAAGAAGCTTGTAATAGCAAAAAATGCAAGAATTCTGTAGTATGCAACGTTGCAGAGAATGCATGTATACATGTGCAACATATTGACTACCCAAATAAAATATTTATGTTCATGGATATGTTGACGGATAAAGATCATTTTCCAAAAACACAGTGCACAACCCACAGTCCCAACTTTCAACCGAACATGGCAATCATGTTCTCTGAGGCACTACCTGCTTTAGTAGATAGAAATATTTCAATTAAAAGAATATGTCCTTCCTTAACAAAAAGAATGAAAGGAGTCACAATTACTATGGATTTCCATCAACAAAATTGTTAAAGGAGAACCAGAATTAATATAAAGACCTGTCGAAGCCCTTCCTTCGCTACAGCAACGATCTCTGGTGTACGACAAGTCAATGACCTAAAAAACATAGATATGATCTTTGCTCGAAGCTCAGCATGATTTGGTGTTTTAAGGTCTGCCCAAGCCATTGCTGTACACAGGAGCTCAATGCATGCTGTCCGAAGTTTGTTTAATGTTGTCACCACTTTTGGGTTCATAAACTTCACAACCCACACAGTCTCATCAGCCTCTGCGATTTGTAGAGCCTCTTGTAGGAAACTCACTAGCTCTTGAGTCAGCTTAAGAAGAGGAGGTCGCAAGGCTAGACAAAAGTTCAAAGCAGTGACAGTCCCAACCTGACAAAAGGAAAACAGTGAACAATGTTTTCTTTGTAAATGTTACAAAAATTGAAGACCATTCAACAAGTCCCACTAGTGTAGAAATTCACCTGTTGTTCTACATTTTTTGATCGTAAGGGCCGCATTATGAGAGGTTGAAGCAAAGGTTGATAGAGAGGCTCAAGCAGCTCAGACACTTCACTGCCGGTCCTACTAGCCAGGAGAGCCAAGCAAGACTGCACATTTTTTCTCACAACCATAGATGCATTAGGATTGAACAGCTCAGAAGCAAGAAATTCAACAACCCCTTGAAAACTTTGCCTCCGGGACTCATTGTTTGCCTCATCAATGTTATTTACTACACGGAGAACTTGAGTAAGGACCTGACTAGTCTCATCCTGCTCCTTGTTGGCATGTATGGGAAGTCTTTTAAGAACATATACAAGACCCCGTACTATTCTTACCTGGAATATGCATAAAGTTTCGACAGAAACCTTACTAACCAAAGCTCCAAGTCCCATCACACCGCCAATTTGAGCTTGCCATGTGCTTCCATAACAGCAATGCAATAAACGAGGCAAAAGTTGTTCGAACACAGGAATCTTGATACCCGAAGGTTGAGAGTAAACAGTATTCAAGGATGGACTGGAGACCATCATTGGAGTACCTGGAACTCTAGAGTTGAGCACACTTGTATACTTCAAACGAGCAAGAAGAAGAAGGGTTTCCACAAACATATTCAGTGCGTGAAGGGCAGCCTTTGCATGAAGTCGATTTTCACCTGCCAGGACCTCAACCAGTGCATCCAAAAATATCAAAGGATCTAGCTCCTTCAGATTAGAACAAATACCGGCTCGCGATCTGGAATTAGGATTGTTACTAGATAGAAGCATCGAGCCAACTTGCTGTCCAGTTGCCACAGAAACATTAGCTATGGAATGATCGACATGGAAAATCATTGCAAAATGGTGACAAACATTCTCAATAAACTCATCGTTTGAGATGTTGAGCTCCGGCTCTGCACTAGCAGAAATTGTAGTCATCAAGAGAATCTTAAAGACAGATTTCTCAGCCATGAGCTGAGTCTTTGTCTTCACTCCCAAATCATGCTGCGAAACAAGCAAGATTAAAAAGCTATAAGGATAAATATAACATATATCAAAACGGCCACCAAAATAAAGCAAAGAAAACACGGACAAGTTTATAGATAAAATTCAAAATGTATAACTCCAGTGTGATAAATAAATGTATAAGACATTAATACGATGAGAAAAACGAAGAAAAGCGAGGAAGGAAGGTGAACTCTAAATAAGATTAATGCATTCAAACCCGACCCAAAAGGTAGTATCATAAAATGCAATTTCACTAGACATTTTAGTCTCTAGCTAAGATGATTAACAAAATGCTGAGCAAGTCCAGAACCAGACCCAACCTTTGCAGCAGATATTTCTGTCCGACGCCGAGTGGGATCCACTGAAGATAGTAACAGAGATCCTAAAAGTCCCGGATTCACTCCATCGCCTGAAATATTTCCCCTCAAATTCAGAAGAGATGCCAAGCACACCCTAATGAATTTCAGTGCCTGCTTCCGATAGAATGCATCAATGCTACCACTGCTTTGCATAACCGCTGCAACAGCTAAGTGTATGCAACGATCTAGAGGTACCAGGAAAGGTGTTGATGGCTCGAAAGTAAGAATTAAACGAAGTCCGTGTTCAGGATTCTCCTTGCACTCAAGAGCAAGGGGCTCTTTGAGAAAGCGCCTGTTGCGGCCACCCAATTTTCCAAGTAATTGCAGGGCTTTTGTACCCCATAGGTATGGGGGAGGCCTCAAGTGTGACCACAAAGCTAGAATAACCTCTGACATCACATTTGCCATGTTAGGCTCCAAAAAATCAGGATTCAGACTGTCAATCCAATATTCAAGTGTTCTTAGGCCCAAACTCACAAGATCATCATTTCCTTTAAGGGCAAAAACTAGTGGCCGATGAAGACGGGGTAGATGAGGAAGCAATGAACTCAAGCGAGCAGGCAATGTTAAACAGAGTTCTAGAATGAGATCCCTCATATCTTCACCATTAGGTCCTTCAAGCATAGCTAACAGCATATTCAAGCAAGGTTGCAATGAAGGTATTAGATCCCTTAATAGACTGTCAAATTTCCCTCCATTAAGTGCTCGGAACATCGTTCGAAGAAGCTGCATATATCCAAGTGGATTGTCCACCTCCATAGCACTCTTCATACAGACTTCCATGATGACAGCTACATGAGGCTGCAGGATACGTTCACATTCTGCAGGAGCTTTCGCAACGGCAATAAATACAAAGCGAAACAATTGCAAAACTAGTTTTGCAGCGGGAGTATCTGGTTGCTTCAAGGCATCAAGTTTGCTGCTGACAAGAAAGTTCACCAAAACGTCGGTGAAGGGCCTTAAAACCTTGGGCACTTGTAGGAGGGCAGAAAATATGTGAAGTAACTGACTACTGCTACACATACACTCAAAAAGATGTGGCATGCACAGTGAAAACATGTCCATAAGATCGCGAGGCTCCATTATAGCTAAAATCTGAGAAAAATGGTGCACCATTTCTCTCTCTTCATCTTTTTCTTTGAACACAGCTAGACAGTGAACACCATTCTTCAAAACTCCTGAGGCTTTTCTAACCTGCCAAAAGTGGTTTCACTCAATGTATTCAGAGATAAACATTACTAAAATATATTACACTAATGAACTGGATCAAGCTAGGTGTACCTCATCCTCTCTCATCCCTTTAAATATTTGAGGAAACGCAGAACTAGATGGAGAAGCCTGAACTTGTGGATGCATTCCCTGTGATGGTGGTGAAATCTGAAACAGAGATGGAACATGAGATCAAGCAGTTAATGTACCAGCAAGAAAACCATATCTCTTGCCCTTTATTTATCTTTTTGTGCGCATGTCTTTTTTTTACATTATTTTTTGGCAGGAGGTGGACCTGAGATCGTGGCACATGTGCGTTAGTAATGCTCCAAATTATGGTCTTCATACCTGCAAAAAGGTATATACGGAAATGTTACCTCATATGAGCATCAAGTGTCACTTTCCTTCTCAAAAAGGACATAGAAAACAATGATAATAAGATGTGCCAATTCAGGAGAAGAATCAGAACCAATAAGAACAGGGTCCCAATGGGATGTCCAATTGGAGAAACAATGGGGCGCTGGATCTGGCAAGAAAAATTGCTCCACAAGATGACCGGGAAATGGTTTTGCAAGGAGAAGAAATGAGGCAACTGGTTTAAGACATCACTTGGCAACTTGAATCTTGCATTAATAGGCAGCTTTAGTGGTTGGGAAGATGCAAAGGGCATTTATCGGTAGAAGTAGCTAGAAGAAAGAGTCGTTGGAGAGTGTGGTGATTTCACCTACAATGGCGTACAATCTTTCGCATACAAGGACCAGTGTATTAAAGCATCAGATATTATCGGGGCGAGCTGTGAGCATGTGCATGAAGTTGGGTGAAAGAAGAAAAGAATTTGGGGTAACAAAGAGTGCGGATGCCTACTTATTTCAAGAAGCATATGATGCAAGAGGAAAGTCAACTATTTCTGGGATGCTTCAATGTCAGACTTATGGATGCAAATATTTTTGAAAGCACCACTTGATAGAGAGGTGCAATCTGTGGGCCGACTGTTAAAAATGATGGAGGATAGGGGTGTGGAAATGGATCGGGAGGATCAGTGGAAATGGAGAAGGATTACAAAAGGAGAGCCTTAGCCGCTAAATCTAATTGATAGGAGCTGCAGTTTTAGATTTGCCAATGCAGATTGGAGACCATCCACAATGGTGAGAGAAAAGAATTCCGTATCAGATTGGGTATGGCCAACCCCAATATAATCAGATTAGTTCACAGTTCACCTGATTGAATGATCCAGGAGAAGGTGAGCAATCGAAACAGTTTGCAAAGATTATAAAGTATTCTTACAAATAAAAAAACATTTTTTAAATTAATGACATGATTAAATTAAGATATTGTTATATATATATAAAAAATTGTAAAATAAATAATAAAGATAGGCACATATGTGTATGTATATTGCTCTAATTAGAATAGACATCAAACACAATGCTTTGCTGCATTTGTTAACATCCAATCTTTTCACTTTTCAGATCAAGGGTTACAAGCTGACACATTTTTTCCTCTATCCAAAACATGAAGTTGAGCACCTAGATCAAGGTGGCTTGCGGCTACATGGATGCATGCTCCAAACCACGTGTCATGTCTTTAGCTTGCATGGAACCATAAAAGTTCACCAGAACAAGACAAAGTAAGATACATTCTCTCGAGTTATCTTTTTTTTTAAGTGGATGATACCACCATTGCATTAAATGTAAAATAGGGATATACATGTATAGTCAGTGTGCTCCCAAAAAGCTCCCAATACAAACAAAATACACACCAAGGCAGTGTGATCCACCCTAACCCCCCAACAAAATAAAAAACAGAGGAATTGTGTGAATCAATTTGACATAAATGCTCAGCTCACTCTCTCAGTTTCTCACAACTGAAACACACATCCCAGTCCATTACTCTTGCTTCTCTTCTGACACTGCTAGAGCTTTAATCTCACCTAAGAGCTCCAGGATTTGAGAAAGCAACATTAAGTGGCCAGGAACTCAAGCATAGAAGCCAAATGTGTATTTGGGGTAACAACCAGGCAGTGTTCCATTCAGTCAATGACCTATTAGCTTGAGCAGCATTCCTACCATCAAATTATGACATAGTGAAATGAAAGAAAATGATTAACTTTGAAATGATTAGATCATATTTTTGCTCTTGTGGTTGACAGTAGAGAGAAGATTAGTCTTTGTTGAGTCCAATTTCGTGAGACTCGTAGCCTTATTGGTTGCAGGTGATAGCCCTCAGCAGTAGTTGGTGTGTTAAGCATTGGCAAGAGTACCTTCTGTATGAGCGTCCCCCAAGGGGGTTGTGGCCAGATGTTTCCTTCCATCTTTTCAGGGAATTTGTCTCTTCTCCTTGGATACATGCTACCTACGTCAGTTTGAACTTGTACCTTTATTTTCTGTGCCTGCTTTATAACCAACATGGATGTCATACTCCATTTGATTTTAGTTGTAGTTTTTCTACATATCATCGCAGAAAAGTAGGAAGGGTGTATGGATGTCACCTCGCAGACCCAATGTGATGACGATGGGTTTTGACCTGGTGACAGTCTATCAACCTTTTAGCACATGAAGAATAAAATTGTGGCTGATAGTGGGCCTCAACATATTTGCCTAATCCCTTCCCACTTCCCACTCCCATGCCTAACACTAATGAAAAGAAAGAAAGGAGGAAGAATGACACAAGCAGCTTCAATTAGCAGTACATCGTCATCGACCTTACTTTTGCCCATGGCCTCCAACCGAGGGCCAAATATCAGTACATGCTTCAACATATTTGCCTAATCCCTTCCCACATCCCACTCCCATGCCTATCACTAATGAAAAGAAAGAAAGGGGGAAGAATGACACAAGCAGCTTCAATTAGCAGTACATCATCGTCGACCCAACTTTTGCCCATGGGCTCCAACCGAGGGCCATATATCAGTGCATGCTTCGTTCTTCACGGTGGTCCACAAGGTAAATAGGTCAGTGAATGCATCTTCTACAAATCAAAGTATTAGAGCTGGAAATACTTGGCACAGATTTTCCTCTCTTGCAAGTTTGACATATTTTTTCATTCTTCTTCTGTTTTTTTTCCCATGGAGGAGTTTAGCAACATAGGTGGGCTTTAAAAGCCAATTCTGTTAAGAAGAATCAGCCATAAGAACCCTCAACAGGGTAAAATGATTGACCTGGGCCCATTCCTTCTGTTCTTTGGCCAAGCCGAGCATTTTTTGGCCAGCCGGCCCTCAATTCTCTTTTTCCCCCCAAATCTACCAACAGGAACAAGTTTTGGTGGATGAAATCGAACCCCATCAGTCCCACTCTGGAAATGGGTCACCCAATCCTGCAATCCACCGCCGTAAGTCAAATTTGCAATGTGGAGAGTTGTCATTGTGCCTGCATGTATGTAACTGGCTATGGATCCTCATCCACCCCTTTGCAGCACTGAAGCAAATTCAGTGGAGCATCTTTATCCGTTCTCCAAACTCTGGTGAGAAAATTTGGCTCCCCAAGTATCTGAAGAAAGGCATTGTTGATTTGGACTGTTGTGTACAGCCCATTAAGCACAAGGGCAAACCATTTTCTATCTTTTGTCCACTATTTGTGGGCATTCTTAATATAATGTAGAAGAAAGAAAGAACAAGCATTTACTTGAAGTGTCAGGAAAATACATATTGGAAGACTAAGAGATGAAGTTAGATTCCTCATTTATCATTTTCAAACCAGATTATTGATATTGGGAGGTGGAGAAGATCATATTGACAATTGGAAAATAATTTTTGAACACAGTTGGCAGATACCCAATCTGACACCAGGACAACATGGCAAAAGTACTCCCTTCCTATTGCAAAAAATGGCCAGGCATCCAAACATTAAATGTGATGCCCTTTGGTCGTTTTGTATCTCTGTCAGATTGGTGTCTATCTAGGCGTTCAAATACTGTGTCCTTCCCAATAACATCATGAAAGCCACTTTCTTTAAGAATTTTGAATTTGAGAACAATTACTTTGTCAAACTCTCTGTTCACAAGCTTTAAAGCTGTGCGTTTTAAACAGGGTTTGCCGACCCGTCCGACCCGGTCTCTGCGTGGGACGGGTCGGGTCGGGCGGGTCGCACAGTGACCCGGTCCGCCCCGTTGGCTCTCCCACCTCCGACGCCCCCCGCCCCCTCCTGCTGCGGCCCTCCGGCGTCTCTCCCACCTCCGCCCCCCCCCCCCCCCCCCCGCCCCCCTCCTGCTGCGCCCCCCCCCCCCGCCCCCCTCCTGCTGCCGCCCTCCGGCGCCCCCTCCTGCTGCGGCCCTCCGGCGTCTCTCCCACCTCCGGCGCCCCCCCCCGCCCCCCTCCTGCTGCCGCCCTCCGGCGCCCCCCCGCCCCCTCCTGCTGCGGCCCCCCACCGCCCCCCTCCTGATGCCGCCCTCCGGCGCCCCCCCCCGCCCCCAACCTGCTGCCGCCCCCCACCGCCCCCTCCTGATGCCGCCCTCCGGCGCCCCCCGCCCCCTCCTGCTGCGGCCCTCCGGCGTCTCTCCCACCTCCGGCGCCCCCCCCCCCGCCCCCAACCTGCTGCCGCCCCCCACCGCCCCCCTCCTGCTGCCGCCCTCCGGCGCCCCCCCCCGCCCCCTCCTGCTGCGGCCCCCCACCGCCCCCCTCTCCCACCTCCGACGGCCACCACCGCCCCCCCACCTCTCCCACCTCCCCCTCCTGCTGCGGCCCCCCTCTCCCACCTCCGGCGGCCACCACCGCCGCCCCACCTCTCCCCCCTCCCCCACCGCCCCCCAACCTCCGGCGGCCCCCCACCACCCCCCTCTCCCACCTCCGGCGCCCCCCTCCCCCTCCTGCCGGCCCGTCGACCCACCCCGACCCGCTCGTACCGAGCCGGGTCCCGCCTCGCACCGCACCGGTACGTGGCGAGACGCACGGGACAGAGCGGTTCGGTGCGTCCCGTCCACGACCCACGGCCCGTGCGACCCGGCGCCCGCCTGGGTCGGGTCGTGCGGGTCGGTGCGGGTCAGGGCGGGACGGCAAACCCTAGTTTTAAAGCACCTTACGTGTCAGATGAGAATACTGTATTTTCATTGTAGGTAGTTATAAGTACTTACAAAAAGAAATAGTGAAATTTTTTAAGGGCATATGTCAAACAAGAAAAAGGCCTGTTTTATCAAAGAGGGGCAAAAAATGCAATCCTTCCAAAATCTGAAATGTGGATAATGTATTTTATTAGCGGATGCTCCTCACTGGTGAAACTGTGAAAATTTAAAAGGTGCATATCTTATCAAAGAGGAGGAGGAAAAAAACACATCTAGTCAAAGCGAAGAACAAAGAACTTTCTAAAAGGAGGCCTTGAATAAGAATTATATTAAAACCTAGCACTTCTAGGAAATTGGTTCCAGAAGCCAATTCCAAAGATCATTTATCTGTAAAACGGAACCATCTTGCTGACATATTAGCAGAAGCTCATATCTTAGGTGCACAGTTATGTAGGGACAGGAGATGGAGGATACATGCACAAGATAAGAGATGATTGAGACGAATAATAGAAAATAAATGCCTATAGAGGAAGCTTTCAAATTCAACATGACTGCAGACAAGGTGGTAACTTGTGTACCAGTGATACAAGATGTAAGTAAGAAGGAAATCAGTTCCACACGAATAACAATAAGCTTAAGGATGAGAAGAATGAAGAGTTCTCTAGACTTTTTTGTTAAAAAGCAGATTCTTTGTTATGACCATCACCGGAATTTTTCCGTGTGGACAGATTCTGGAAAAAAATGTTCCGTAAGTTCCACTTTACATGATTGAAGAGAAAAAAATTACATGCAAAAAATTATGATTTGAAAGTTATATGCTATAAGCATAGTAACTAAAGCATTTCATCTTTAGAGGAAATTACAAAATGACAACCTTACAATTGATTTCCCATGTAAAGAAGTCAACAGAAGCTTGTGTAAAACCTTTCAGATGTTCAACAATATTCAGGAAGTATGAGAAATCCTCCGTTGTCTGGGGCTGGAAAGCAGGAAAACTTCATGGATTATTATTTGTTACATTTGTTGAGTATTCTGCAGGAGTATGTGATTGGTGAAGAATGAAATGCCCCCCAACCCCGAGCCCCTCAAGCAAAGACCTCCCAGCTGGACAACGTTTCACACAAGCCATTTCATACACTATTCTACACAATGGACAAGCATTGGGGGGAAAAAATCTTGCTCTTTTATTTTGTAGGCATGTTAAACCAATCTATGTTTTGGAAGGTGACATGAAGTCACATTCATTAAAAGTAATAGAATACGTACAACAGCATAGAGGGATCACAGCAGACAAGGATCCATACACAAAAATGGGCGGGGGGGGGGGGGGGGGGGGAAGCAAGAACAGACCTCAACCTCACCATAACAAAAGAAAAAGAAATCACACTACCTCAGGAAAAAAAAGAAAGTAACAAAACATCTCTGCTCAATAGAGAGAAGAGAACAGAGAACAAATAGAAATCAACAGAAGTAATTTACTCCACTTTTTAGCCTTTCAAAGCACAGCAGAGTCTCCAACTTGTGGAATACCAGCAGCTACTAACCTATCATTCGGTTTTTTTTCCTCTTTTTTTACAACAATGTCAACAAAACAAAGAGCTTCTGGGTAACCTAACTCCATATTGGTTAGATTTTTTACTTGAGTAAAAAAGGATGTTGTTATGCCCAACCGTTTTCTCCAAAACATATGTTCACCATTCATGAGTGCATAAAGATGTATCACCAAATTCCAAGAACAAGATTACCACAGCAAGGCAAAAATGCATAGCCTAGAATAAAAATCTTCCATCACTTATATGCCCAGCTTTAAAAACATTTGACAGGCTAATTTACTACAGACTACAGAGAGACCAGCTCAATAAATGAGTGTCAGCAAATTAGCTCAACACTATTCCATTATTCTGCCATTTCTATAATCCATCCATGGCTTGGGAGGGGGCACATCTAATAAAAATATTTCATATAGTTGACTTTCTTACCCATGACCAAAGTCTTAATCAGATTTTTGTAGTCACTGACTTCCTTGGAATATTCTGAAGGGGACTGCGAACTCAAAACTGCCTGCCAAAATGTTAAATACCTTATTAGGATCAGCAGGTAACAAAAGCGCAAAGACAAAGATTTGCAGGAGAAAGATATCGGAAATTTGCCAAATTTCACCCGCAATGTCCCTAACACTCTTGAAGATACAAATTTACTTAGAATGAACTCCAAGGAGACAATATATAACATAGATGTTGTGGAGAATCATTATATTTATATGGCCATTATACGTGGCTCATCAAGTATCAAATTGACCTTACAGTAATTTCTTCAAATCCTAGAGAACATTGCATGTGAATCTTAATTTTTCTCGTAAAACTCCAAATTCAATTGTGCTCCATTTGATTAATATTCCAATAGTTTGAACTATTGAAATTAGGCATACACCCTTACTATAACTTATACAATGGATTGTTGTCACAAAACTACAATTAGTCAAAAAGAAACATTGGAGAAAATGGGCAAGGGCTCCATAGTTCTCAAAGTAACTAGTGGTAGTTTACAATACTGTTCCATGAAGACTAATGGATCTATGATTTGCATAAGATCATATGAAGCACAAATATTGATATGACATGGTCATAAGAAGAAATGGATGAAATGGCTACAGTTCATCTCATTAGCACCCTTATAAATCTCCCCAGTTGTCATCAACCTTATTGTCTGTGTATGCCCAAGCATTCCTTAGACAAACACCGAAGTTACAAATTTAGCATTACAGCATAGACATCACTCACAGGCTAACCTGGGCATACTTGTGTATCTATTTGATGAATAAGGAAGGATGATGTTGTTCAGAACCATTCAGAACTTGATGACAACTCCCAATCCTCTGTCGTGAATAATACCATATTTTTCTAGGTCATGATAACATACTTTTTTTCGATGAAACTCATATATTTATAATTACTCAACCATGTTGCCTGATTAAGGGGATGGTGTACAGGAACAATAAACTATGGTGGTAATCCAGAAAATTCTAAAATGGAACCACCTACAAGATCTTCCCACCGCATGATACCTGTTAAGGCCAGAACTCAACCCAAAACCTAGGCATTGAGTTGAGGGAATCCCCCACACGTATAGAGGAAAGACTCCCATGGATTTCCGATATAGGACTAAACCACAATAATTTTTTTTTGAAAAGTGGATGATACCACAAGTATATTAAAAGGAAAGGGAATGAATAATACTTATCTAGAAATTCTACAATTGTACAATTATCTTGGAACATTCAGAATGTCCTTTCCAAGATCATTGCATAGCAAGTGCAGTAGGAATTCAACATGCCAATCAATGTAAGATGTAGTACTCTAAAAAAGGAAGCCAGAGAAGCATGAAAGTAAAAAAGAGAAAAGAAGCAAAAAGCAAATTTTAGAGAAAAAGGACCTGTATAGACACTTCGAGTTTCAATCTTGGCGTGGATCGGTCCCGTCCTTCCTCACCACCTTCCAACAACTGATTGAGATTCAAGATAACTATCAACAACACATGTTTCTCAAACAAATAATAAAAAAATAAATAGAAAAGAAACGAACAAGAAATGGTACATTAGAACCTAAACCTTGAGATAATTCCATTGTTGACAAGAACCCAAACCACATAGATTGAGATCAGCTGATTGAATTATATACAAGACATTTAAGCAGTTACTATGACCACTAATCAATCTGACATCTAGCCACCACAAACATTAAATCAAAGACCTGTTAAATGACAGGGCAGCATGTGCTTAAAACATTAATACCCAATCAAAGCCACAGCAAGTTGGCAGGTTAACTACCTTCTTTTAATTGTGTTAGATGGTGAGAACAATTATTTATGTGACAGATTTGCCAAGCCAGCAGCACACAGGCTGAATGAGAGAAATTTTGGCTATCAACTAGAAATCATAGAATCAGCAGAAAGCTGCCAGAACAACCTTTGCAATGAAATCGTTTCCCCAACTTTGGCTAGAATAGGTCTAATTGGGCTGATCAGGCTTTGGATAAAACTGATTAAAGGAGATCAACAAAGAAAAAGCACAGAAAGAGGAGGAGGAGAAGGCAAAAGAAAGGACGAGAAGAAGAAGAGATTCCCAAATCTGACAGAATTGGCAAGAGCCAACTTTTCACGAAAACATTGTCTCCAATTTTGGCTAGAGTTGGTCTAATATGGCCAATTTAGTTATGGACAAGACAGATTCAACAAACAGAATCTCCTACAGAAGAACAAGAGGAGTGAGGAGAAGAAGAGAGAAGAAATGGTGGAAAAAGAGGAAGAGCATAAGTTTTGAGCATCGATCTAATTGGATAGACAGGACAAGACCAATTCAAGAAACAAATATCTCCAATACAAGAGGAGGACAAGTGAGGAGGAAACCACACATAAGAGACAATGCATAAAATGTTAAGAAACATGCATGATATGACTCCCATTGGTAAACAAAAGGAACATCTCAACGTCACAATTCAATGGGGAATTAGAACAATGACTTGTCAGTTTCTTTACCATCTAAAAAGAGGATGACAATAACAAGAGCCTGTAATTACTGTGAAAAAGGGAAATCTCAAGTTGGACACCAACCCCAGACTAGCTGTAACTAACTAACAGAAAAATTAGAACAAACTAGCAAAAGATTGAGACCAAAATCAAAGGCGTATAGTAAAACTTTGCTTCTTAACATGTAAAACAAAGAGCTTGAAAGGTCTGCAAAGCCTCTAACAGATAGAATGCATTCAAGAACACAATCAAGGAAACATCAGGAAATATATCTTGTGACAAAAGAATATTATGATTAAACCAGCGAGATATAAACTGAAAACCTTCTGAACAAACAATTAAAAGCTACAATCAAAAACAAATTGTGGAAGAATGACTTAGATCGGTCATTCCTCTCCATTGAGTTATTCATGCATATATCATCTCGTTTCAGAGAGAGGCAGAGAGGAAGAGAGCAAAGGTACACATTCTCAGCCCTTATTAACTCTAGAGATAGATGCGAGACCAGAAGCGTAAGGTGCCGTAAAAGTAACAGAAGGTTAGTAGCCACATGGGCAAAGATTCCGACCCGTGTACCAGTTTTGTCCATCTCATTTCTTCATAAGATTGATTACAAGATCTTGAAAGGAGAGAAAATCAGACACTCAATTGATTCAACGGTCACTATTATACAGTTACAAACAAGTCACAACATTTAGCGGTGTCAACCCAGTTCAGAATGGCTTCTCAGTATAAGTTACCTGAGGAATCGTATGCTTGAGGGTGCCAAATTTCCCAACAAAAGCATCCAAGATCTGTCCCTGAAGTAGTCATAAGAATGTATCAATGCCATAAAGTGAAATATTAGCCACTCAATCAGCATATATGCCAAAAAAAGAGGAGAGGGGGATTAACAATAGTAACCATATCTCTCTTGACCGGAAGATTAAGGAATCAAGATTACTGCAGAATGAAAAGTGCAGCATTGAACTTTACGACAGCATTTGATCCTGATATGATAGCACAGCAAGCAGATGCATGTTTCTCTTTTAAAAGTGAGGATTTAAGATGCCTTTCATAAGGTCATTCTAAAAGAGAGGTCCACAATACTTTGTTTTTCCAAGGCTTTTATATATACACCAGAATTGAGGTGGAGATGCCAAAAAATTCTTAAACCACCAGTGGAAGTAAAACCAAGATCACAAGAGTTTGCCATCTTTGTGTCCCATGACATCCAACTTTGGATTGAGCTTTATAACATCTACTCTATGAAGTGCTATGGCGATCCGTGGCGAGGGTCCAGGGGTGGCCTCCGGCATGAATCGCACTCCTCCAGGGGCGGTCATGCCTGCAAGGGGCCTCCTCTCCGTCCCAGGGAGTTCTGGCGGCAGAGTGACCAATCCTCCTACCTTGGTTTCAACAGTTTGGGTCTGTTGTGCTCCCATTGCCTCCGGAGGGGCCACAGGCCTCCCTTCTATAGATTCAAGGTCTGTGTCTCAGGTGCAGGGGCGATAAAGATGTAGAGGGAGGATTAGGGGCGTCGCGGACATATGCGGACGTCCTCCTTGCCAGCACAGGGCCTATCTTCCCAGGAAGGTGAGATGGTAAGTCATCGTGGCCTCAACGGCAATCCCACCCTTGCCGGCAGAGGCTTTGATGGAGAAGCTCCAATGGTTTGACCGCTGCCTTTGGGTTGTGCCTCTGGAGGGGCAATCGGATGAGGTAACTATCAGAGCGCTGCTTTGCTTGGACACAGCGGCAGGTCCTGGAGGAGTGGTCAGAGTGGTGGGGCATAAATTCCCAAGAGTTTGTAGCTCAAAGGAGGATGCTAGGTGCCGGGCGGAGCAGGAGTCTTCCTGGGCGGCGGTTGTTTGCTGAGAGTGGCTCCATGGGAGCTACACAGATAGGATCACTAAGGCACAACTTACCCTCTCTGAAGTTCCTATTGTATTGTGTGACAAGTAGGGAATCCAGTACATTGTGGTTGCTTTTGGAGCCCTAGTGGAAGATGAGAGCCACAAATTCTCGTCCCCAGCCTCGGCGGTGTCTGTGAGGGTCAATTGCCTGGAAGCCGCCCCGAATGTGGCGAAGGTGGGCATTACTGGGTGGTTCTTCCCAGTCAGAGTTAAGGTGATGGCTATTCCAACAGAATTTGGGCAACCTTCACCTGGGGCAGCTGTAGAAGATGAACAGATCGGTGGGGGGTCGTGACGACATCCGAGTGACAGTGCCGAGGGTGGGGGTTCAAACTTGAACCGCCTGCCCACCCCCATGTCTGAGCCGGAAGGCATAGGCCGAACCAGGTCGTCAATCTGGGTTTTGTCTGCGGGTCCAAGCAAAACTCATATGCCCGTGACTTACCCACCATGCGGATACCCGACGGTACCCACATAGGACCCGCACAGTGTCTCCTCCCTCGCCCAACAGCGCGCTCTTGCAATTTCTTCACCGCTGCAAGTGGCCACAGGGGATCTCGACCGAACCCCCGCCGGTCCTTTTGACGACTGCAGCCCTACCGATGCCCCATCCCATCTTCCGGCAACGACAAGCCAGTCTGGGACAGTCTCAAGGTCCTCCCTTCACCAGCCGGACACTGAACCCACTCCCCCTCTTCTCCATGCCCCATACGGCAAGCAGACATCCTCTTCCTGACGGTGTTCCCGATGTTAGGGGGCGGGGGGAGGATGCAGACCCTCCTCCTAAGAGTCCTCCACAAGAGGTGGTCAGGGTGCCACCGGTGGTGCCACGTCAGTCTGCAGTAGCCTTTTTGCCTTCGTTACCTAGCAGGGAATGAATCCTCCTAAAAAGGTTTCAGAGATGGAGGAAGAGGAGGAAGACTTGGGCAAGGAGGAGCAGGCCAAGGCTTCTAAGAGTGATTCAGAGGGAGGAGAGGATGGTCGCCACCTCTTAGCAAGAAAGAGGTTAAGGAACTGTGTCAGGCTGTTGAAGGTTACACAAATCGTTAATTTCGGGATCTTGCTTCAAAGCTGGGGGTTTCCTATAAGGGGTGGACAAGAAGATTAGGAGAGAGATATCTAAGATCAAGAAGAGGTGGTCGGCTCCTATGGCTAGGTGATCCAAAGGTGACAAATCCAATAGGGGGAAAGGTAGAGAATAGTTGGTGGGGGAAGAACTTAGGCTAGTTGAGGAGGGAGAGAGAAAAAGATCGGGAGGGGTGGAGGTTGTATCCCTAGGCTCTTCATGAGGGTCGTGTCTTGAAATGTGAGGGGTTGTATGGGGGGGAGAAGAGAAGGACGGCAAAGGAGCGGGTAAGACAGTGCAGGTCAGTTGTTTTAATGCATCCTAGAGACCAAGTGTTAGGGAGATGTTGGGGCTCTATTGCGTGACATTGGGGAAGGGGGTTTCTTCATTGGCAGTGGGGAGGTCTGGTGGTATTTTTATAGTGTGGAATGAATATGAAGGAGGTGGAGGCCGTTAGAAGGGTGGATAGATTTGTTGTTACTCTCACCTTCTGTGAGTTGTTGGATGGTTTTGTGTGTGACTTTAAGGGAGTTTACGGCCCACAAGGCAGGGAGGACAAAGAGGAGTTGTGGGGATGCCTTCTAGAGAGCTCCAGAAGATTCAGGAGGCTGTGGTGCCTCAGAGGCAAGTTCAATGCCACCACTTCCATTAGTGAGACGTCAGGGAGTCCTAATTATGGGCTCGGGCTCTCCTCGAAAGATTTTAGGGAGTTCATCCATGAAGTTGCCCTCATTGACATCCTGACTGCCAATGCCTTCTTTACATGGTCTAATGTCAAGGACTCCCCTGTTATGTCTCAGCTAGACAGGTTTTTGGTGTCCCGATGGATTGGGAGGATCGATGTCCGACAGTGGCGTCTTTCTTGCCTCTCCCACATGATGTCAGATCATAGGTCCATCCTCCTCAAGACCTCCTAGTCATGGAAAAGCCATAGATTTCACGTGAAAAGGTATGGCTGACGGAGAATGATTTTCTCCATGTGGTATCCCATATCTGGCCTTCTTCGGTCACAAGGCCTAATGCCACGGCACAGGTGGTTGCTAAAAGCTGAAATTGGTGGCCAAGGAACTTTCCAAGTGGGGCAAACAAAAATCATTACTGGGAAAAATTGCTAAGGACCAGATCTTGCAGCAAATTGAAGCCTTTGATGCTCTTGAGGAAGCTGGCCTGCTAGATAAGGAAGATAGGAGACACTGGGACAAGCTTAAGGCAGACTTTGAAGAAATCCTGTTGAATGAGGAAATTTATTGGCATCAGATATCGAGGGAAAGGTGGATTAAGGAGGGCAACAAACGCACTGTCTACTTTCAAAAGATTGTCTTAGGGAGAAGAATGGATACTTAGAAATATATCTGTGACAGGGATCGTATCCTTACGGCAGTGTCTAAGATTGAGCAACATGACCGATCCTTCTACGCCAACCTTTATTCGGAGGAGGATAAGAGGGGGCCTCTCCTTATGCCTGCCTTGCTTCCCTCTCTTTCCAGGGAGGAGGCGACAGGCATCAGCCGCCCCCTTCTCAGAAGAGAAGATTAGGAATGCCATCTTTCCTCTTCCTGGGGATAAGGCCCTCAGTCCCGACGATTTTCCTCTGTCCTTTTTTCCAACACTGTTGGAGCATTATCAAGCATGATAATTGCAGGGCTATCCTTGACTTCCAGAATGGGAGAGCTCATTTGAGGGCCATCAATAAAATGCTATTGGTGTTTATCCCTAAGAAACAGGGGGCGAATAGGCTGCATGATTTTAGGCCTATTAGCTTTCTTAATGGGATCTATAAGATCATTACTAAGCTTCTTGGCCGGCACCTAGAAAAGGACATAGACTCGTTAGCATCAACCAAAGAGCTTTCATCAAAGGGAGACATATCTAGGAAAATTTCATGGTAGCCCATGAGTGTATGCACTCTTGCAGATTGCTTTAGAGGCAAGGTCTCATCATTAAGTTAAATTTTGAGAAAGAGTATAACCATGTTACTTGGGGCTGCTTCCTTCAGGTCCTCTCCCTCATGGGCTTTGGGGAAGATAGGGTGAGATGGATCTCAGCATGCATTTCTTCAGCCACCTTTGCAGTTATTGTCAATCACAAGCCTCTGCCTTCTTCCTCACAGTGATCATGGTCTGAGGCAAGGGGATCCTATGTCTCCCCTCCTTTTTGTTTTGGTGGCCCATCTGCTCAGTTGCTTCTAACAAAAAGATGAGAAAAACAACTTCATTACTGGCTTCCCAGTGCAAAAGCATGGCAGGCAGATCTCCCATTTAAAATATGCTGATAATGCAATTCTTTTTGTTGCTCCGAACTTCAATCACAACAATCAAGTGGATGCTGTGGATTTTGGAGGATGTTAGCAGATTGAAAGTTAAGTTTGAGAAGACCTCTATGGTGGGGATCAACATGAAGCAGGACTGCATCTGGTGCTTTGCCTCCTTGTTGGGCTGCAAACTAGAGCAGTTCCCCATTACCTATATTGGCCTGCCCCTCACCCCAGGTGCCACCCACAGTGCTGATTGCAGTATTTTGGTGCAGAGATATGAGTCCAGATTAGCAGGTTGGAAGGGAAGATTGCTGTCCTACGGTGGGTAGCTTGTTTTCTTCAGGTCAGTGTTGGACGGTCAAGACTGTCAAGTACTATCTTTCCCTGTTCTGTGTCCCTGTTGCAGTTTCCAAAAGGCTCCCCATTCGGTGCAGGTTATCTTTTTTTTTTTGCACGGGACAGGTGATGAGGTGAGGAGATGGCATGATGTTAGCTGGCAGAAGATTTGTAGGGACAAGTTGGCTGGTAGCCTTGGCATCAGGAGGATAAGGGACTTTAACCTGGCTCTGTTGGGTAAATGGCTGTGGCAGATTGGCAACACGGATGGTGGTCTTTGGGCAGAAATTATCCTTACCAAACACTTTAGCCATGGCAGCTGGAGAGATTTTGTGCCGGATGCTTCTTACAACCTTGGAGAGGCATTTTGGGGGCGGCAGATTTGGTCAAGGCAGGAACTTTGTGGAGGCTTGGGAATGGCAAGGCTTGTAGATTTTGGCAGGACAGGTGGTGTGCTGGAAGGATTCTAAGGGACAGCTTTCCCTCTCTTTTTGCTATTGGCTCTGGTCAATCGGGCACTGTTGACCAGTATTGGGATTCCGGGAGTTGGGTTCCGGGCTTCAGGCGGAACTTATCCAATGAATAGATGCTGTTGCTGCTGGCGCTCTTTTCAATGCTCAGTGATTTCACCCCAGGTTCCTCCTCAGTACTAAGCTTTGGACTTGGCAGGACAAGGGGTGCTTCACGGTCAGCTCTGCTTGCTCTATGATCCCAGAGGGTGGGGTGCAGCTCCCCTCCTTTCAACAAGTGTGGAAGATGAGGAGTCCACTCAAGGATCAGGTGCTCATCTGGAGGATTTCACATGGTCTGCTGTCCACATGTGACAGACTGTGCTACTTCCTGCAAAATCTAAACACCACTTGCAGCCTTTGTCGAGTTGAATAAGTATGGATCATCTTTTTGTGTTCTGCCGTTTCTCTGTTGAAATTTGGGAGAAAGTCATGGAGAAGATCCATAGTGGCATCCTTCTTCCTCCAACTGTCGGGAGCTATTGCTTGGTTAGGATAGGCCGTGGAACTCAAAAGGAATGGTTGGATCTGGAGGCTTATTCTCCATGATACTCTCTGGTCCCTTTGGGGTGAGCGTGATGCTAGAGTGTTTAAGACAGGCTAGACCCCCGGATCAGGTGGTGGAGTTCATTTGTGAGAAAGCTACTGTATTGGGCAGGGTGTCTTGTAATCTCTCACCAACGAGATCCTCACTTTTGTCTTTCTTGGCGGCTTAGGACCGGATACTCTTTCTTGGTGTTCCGGTTTTCTTTGTTATAGGTGCCCCCACATTTTTGTGAGATTTCACTCCTCTCCTTGTACATCCTTTTCACTCTTAATATATGCGGTACCACCCACTTTCACAAAAAAAAAGTAAATCCAAGAATCAAGTAACACCATTTTACATAAAGAACATTTCTCATGAAGCTTAGATCCCAACCAGTAATAGTCGAGCTTCATCCATAGTTGGCTGGTCAACACCTTTCTCATAAATCGGCTCCACCTGACAAAGCAAAAATTAAAGCAAATATGTGCATGACATTGGAAAGGTAATTGCAAGGTTGTTCAACTCTTCCTACAGAGGAAAACGCACCAGATTCAACATTAGTCGGGCACAAGTAGTACGAATAGAAAGAGCCAAGGATGAATCATGCATGCTCCTTGAAAACAAGTAAATAATTCGCGACAGCTACATGATAACAAAAATGAGTCAGCCAAAAAAAAATACATAAGGGAAAGATAAGATATGACTGTAATTTATAAATTCAATGGACAGTGACTGCACGAGAAAAGCTAAGCAGATGAAAATCATCAAGCAAACATAAGCAAAAGATTGCTTAGCAATATTAAATGCTTGTTGGATTTGGATTTAGTTGAATTTGGTACTTCAAATCCAGCATTAAAGAAACTTTAAAGTGCAGAAGTCGTGTTCCTGTAGATAAATTGGAAGCATTTGGCATACTTTTGCATGAGCCGGCATGGTTTATTTAAGTTGTTTCACATGGATATATGCAATTCAGTTTGCTCTAATGGCTAGAAGACTTTTGTTTGGTTGTTGTATCAAATACTTCTATCATAATTCAACAATAATTTTGATATTGCCACTAATATCAATCGTAGTTGTGTTATGTTCTACAATTTTGATATGTGTGCTAGAAAAATATACTGTCAAAACAAATTTAGCACAGGTCTGAACCAAGATTGAAAACATTATAATTCAGGCTTCAAGAGTCTCATGACTCTCACTCTCCTCTACCTTCCCCAACCATTTCTTTCCCTTCAGTTACTGCTCTCCATCCTCCAATATCAATTACATCATTGATATTCTAGAGTCCCAAAATATTAGTTCCAAAACACGGGAACTAGTATATAACCAAATGGGGCATGAAACACGCATGCACTTCCAGTTCAAAAAAACAGAAGGGATGAGTGCCAATTAAATGCAAACAAGACTAAGTCAGCCGATCAGAAGATAGGGCAGTAATAAAGCAAGCATACAACCTGCCACCCTTCTTCACAAAATAACTATTCCTTAAAATTATGTCCAATGTCATTTGCCCATTTTTACAACAAATTTGGAATTCATGACTAACTCTATTATTAAAAAAAACCTTTTGCAAAGTGGATGGTACCACAATTCATTAGTAGAACAAAAAAAGTATTTGTGGAACGCCTATAAAGCTCTCAATTAGAACAAATATATATCTTACCCCAAAACAACCCCTCTATCCCTCTATAGCCCTCCCCCAAAAAAGGAACTAAAATTCAATAACGAGACAAATTGCCCGTTCCTTTACCTCGTCCAAAATGAATCTCAGAACACTATCAGAGATTAATAAGCATAGTTAAACATTCTATCACCGTTCACCAAACCCCCACCAAAAAAAGCCCAAAGGGTAGCCTACAACATGAGCCACCACACACTCTCTCTCTCTTCTTCCCATCCAGTTTCTCCTCCACCAGGTAATGAGCTCCAAGTTAGCCAGTACATGCCATTGTCATTTCATTCTCAGGGCTCTTGCACTTCGTACCTTAAAGCTGCTATTATTGATTTTGAGCCTTCATATTCAATGATTTCCACCTCCCTTGTGGCTCCACATTTCATTCAGTTGGTTGCTCAGCAAACTCAATTCACAATTAACCACTAGTAAATTCCACAAATGCTTCAGTCAACACCTTTCTTTAGCAACTGCTTCTTCTGGAGATTTTGTCTGGCTGAGATGCTTTCTTCATGACCTTGAAGTTACTTTTCCAGCCCATAATCATTTATATTATAATTGTCAGTGTAACCTAGTTTTTCATGCACTGTTTGCTCACCTGCCAGCTCTACCTCTTGGGCTTATTTACCCTTCCTCCTATTGAGCAGCTCACAGACCTCTTCATCAAGGATCAGATGGCTCTCCTTGTCAAGGCACTGGCTGGCAAACTCATGGTTTATGATCCACCATAAGATAAGGCAGTGAGAGGCTATATATTGTACAAGATATCATCATCCTACTTAGATTAGGATTAGTAGAGTCCTACCCCAGTAGCACTTAGCATGGTTGTCAAGGTGTCCAAGGCAACCAAGGCGGTGGCCCACCGCCTCACTGCTTAGGCGACAAGGCGAGGCGCCTAGGCGAAGCCTAGTTTATATAACTAAGTACATTGCAAGAGAACTATTACTATACATTTTCTACATATAAGCTCTATCTTAGTTAATAGAAAATTTGATATCCACAAATCTTCAACATATACCTATATTTTAAAAGGCAAAAATAGAATAAATGGTAAATAAAAACAAATTAATAAGGAGAAAACTAATAAGAATTTGTGAATGCATGTCGATCAATAGACAAATTTTAATCTAAAATTTGGTATTCAAATAGTTATTCTCTATATTAAAAGGAAGCATAAATGACACATTTTTTGCTAAATTATAAGCACATCAACATAATATTTTCATAATTTTCTATTTGTAAATTATCAAAAAGAGACAAAAATAGTACTAGCTTCAAAAAGTGCACAAAGCAAATATGAATCAATGTCCTTAAGAGGAGGGAAGAGGAATTGACGGGGAGAAGAATCTAAGAGAAAGGGGAAAGGGAAATGAAAAATGAAAGGCTTATCTTCTCTTTCCAATCTTGGCATATCATTTGTCAAAAATTTTCAAATTATCCCTGAAATTTTACCCAAATACTAAAATCTACCTCAAAAGAAGAAGTGGATGTCCTGCCAAGGCAGACTAGGTCGGCCCAGGGTGGCCTATGTGCACCAAGGCAGCCAGGTGAGTGCCTTAATGGGCTGCTCGCCTAGGCGCCTGGTTGCCTTGGGCGCCTTGGAGCGCCTGGTCGTCTTGGGCGCCTGGTCGCCTAGGCTAGACGACGCCTAGAAAACAATGGTACTTAGATGAGGATTACTAGAGTCCTGCTTAAATTAAGGCCTTAGATACAGGTTCTACTTGCATTAGCTCATGTGTCCTATTCTCAATAGCATTAGGGAGGAAGTCTATTCCTATTGGGCCTCTTTGTTTGGGGGATAAGCCGAGATATCCTAGGATAAACCGGTAAAAGTTAGCCTATTCCCTTTGATTGCTCATACAAGGTATTCCATGGGATAGGCTCTTATTCTGGTTTATGTCAGGATAACTTGTTCCACCAAAAAGGTAGAACAAGGATAGGTTGAGCTTTTTCACAATTCTCAAGGACATTCCGGGTTACCTTATTTCCCAATCAAAGTAAAATGGTCTATTTTTTGGAATACTCAACCCTTGGTTAAGCTATTCTCCTTAACCTATCCTCCAAACAAACAGGGCCATTAGGAATCTCTTGTATATTATACTGGGTTACATTGCCTTATTGTCCAATATATATAGCTTTCATTATTCCCTCTGTGCTTAACAGATGTAAAATGGAGAATCTCCCATGTGCTACCTCCTATGTTATCAAAGGCAGTTGAGGTGACCGCCTAGACGACAAGATAAGGTGAGGTGATGCCATGGTGCCTCACCTCGGCCAAGGTCACCTAGGTGACCATGGGAATTGCCTGGGCCACCAAGGTGGTCACCTCAGCCTACCTTTGCAGCCCAGACCCATCATATTATGTTTGGCCCGGCCCAATAGCTTCCCACCCACTAAATCCTAAGACATCCAGGTTACAAGGGTATAAAAGGACCTGACCCATTTCTCACATTCAAGTTTCCATTTGTCCCCTCCCAATTCCCAATCTCAAATGGCAACCCTAGCCCATTCCTCTCCCATTCAGATGACGAGGGCACCCTTAGCTGAGCTTGTCAATGACAGTGACCTTGAAGAAGTTCGCTGACGGCAGGTGACGTCCACAGTGACCGTGAAGCACAGAAGCTCTGTAAAGTTCAACGACAATGGTGGGCCCAACAAGGCTCACCCAGCACCAGCAAGATGGCAACTCTCTCTTCGAGGACAATGGTGGGCCAGACAAGGCTCCCCGAGCACTAGCAAGATGGCAACTCTCTCTCAATTGATCGATTGATATCGATCTCGATGACAGTGACCTTGACGAAGTTCGCTGACGGCAGGTGACCTTGGAACATGATCCACAGCAACCCTGAAGTGCAGAACCTCTGTAAAGTTTGACGACAATGGTGGCCCCAACAAGGTTCACCGAGAACCAGCAAGATGGAAATACTGGTGTGCTCTCTCTCTCTCTCTGCTCCACTCCCCCATCTCTCTTCTCTCTCTTTTCATTCATGCACTCTATTTCTTACAAGATCTCTTCATCTCTTCTCTCCTCCTCATTTCCTCTTTATTCAAATTAATAATCATTCCCCAAGACCGAGATAAAGAAAGAACATTTACAGCTATACTGTAGTCAAATTACTAACCCTTCCCCAAGGCTGTGAAGAAATCTTCAGGATGTACCGACACCAATTCTGCAAGAAATAGAGTGCATGAAGGGAAATGTTTCAAAGTTTACTTCCCCAGAAAACCATGCCATTACACTCTTTCCAGATGCTCCAGGAGATCTCAGGGGGTACAATAAGCATAACCTGATTTGGGGGTGCCTTTCTGCATATTACTTGTCAAGTTTTGAAGTAAAGCCACAACTCCTGTACAGATTGAAAGCTTGGCGGAAAATTGAATAGCTTCCCAAAAATCCACCAGCATTGATTACTGATCAGGCAGGTAATAAATAAATGATATATATCCTTATCATTAGCATCACAGAAAGTACAACCGATGTCACTGTTCTGCACCTATTTACTCTTTTGTAACCACCCCGCTGAAATAGGAGACACATAAAAGCTTTAACTTTTAAAGGGAATTTCACCTTCCATGTTTCTTTAAAACATGGGCACACTAGCAATTGCCCCTTTAACGAGTACACATTTTGTTTGCTCTTGCAGACATTCCCCATCAACCATTATGCCCCACTAATTTTACCCACACTCCCATACCGCAAAAATCTGCAACATATGGACTGCAGTTTCCAAGCACCATTTTAGGAATCTGAAAAGGAAATAAATTATACGTGTTTATGCTATCAAGTTAACATCTTCGGAGGAACAAATGTTTTTTCTAGGATAATAATTTACACTTCCACGGGGTTGGTGCTGGTTTTTGTATAGGGTGCTGTTTGGGTTCCTTTGACATTACTTGTACATCCTTTTTATATTTAAAACAACAGTGTTACCACTCGCTTCAAAAAAAAAAAATTGCAGTTCCACACAATAGGTTTTTTCAAGCTTTTTCACTAAACCATTCCAGGCCCTGTCATGTATTGTCCCAGAAGTGTCAAAATACATGATGAGGAAGGTACACACTAGGCATCTTAGAATCACAATCAATGTCCTTCAAAACATTACTTTGAAGTCATCTCGTCTCCATGTCCGCCGCCCCTAGCAAGCTTTTGATACCATTACTTTGAGGCCACTGACTCCATGAAGGGCTAGCACTTTCTTGGTGTAAACAATCATTCCTCACCCTCTACTTCAAACAAGATAGTACCATCAGCACAATGTAGGCGCATAAATTCCAACTTTTTATTCATTGATAAGTTGACATTGAATCCTTGATAAAGACCCGTCTCAATCCCCCCTCCATATATGAAAATAATCTGTGGAATTTCCATTCATTGCCACTGCACCAAGACACCCTACCTACCCATTGGTCATGAAAGCCTAAAATAAGGAATAGAAAATCCCACGTCACCCAATCATATGCTTTCAAAATCCACCTTGAAAACTAGAACCCTCCTATGTTTACATCCTGCCTCAATGCAACCTTTCAATATCCTCGTATTTCATTTGAGGATAAAACCAAAGAATCAAAAGATAAGTTATTCCCACCTTCTTCTGAATCCTTGTTTCCAGTTTCAAATTCACTACTGAAAAGAAAAAATATTCTTCTTAAACAGATATTCTCCTCCATCATTTTGGCCTATTTTGGACTTAAATCTGGGATAAATAGCTCCGTTTTATATTGGGACAAGGTTGGGATTAAAGCAAGCTTAGATCTTTTCTTTCCCTTCTTACAGTTTGACAGAAAAAGAGCATGCATTCAACCCGAAGTCAAATGATTTCATAAAAACTCCCTGCAGATATCCATCAAAGACTTGAAAAGAATGAGCAAACCAAAAAAATGAACAGCATTTTCCACTAAAAGAACAGGATCGAAAAATACACATCAACTCCTAACCAAGCATGAAATACAATATCTCCCTTTGCCAAGGTTAAAACAAAAAGGCAGAAAGAGTTAAAAACATAATAATATGACAATGTTTCGACTTTCAAATTGTGAACTCCACTACAGGAATAATGAAATACAAAGAGGCAATATATAGCAAACAGATGCCATCTAGGATTGCACAACAAAATAAAAATACAGTCAGATAAAACAAGCAGATGTTAGAGAAAGCCCAATTATCAAAGTAACTAGAGAGTAAAAAATAGAAGAAAAAAAAGTGAAACCTGTGGCAGAGACAGCTCTCCTCGAACATGATGAACAATCTCTGCGAGAAGACTATAAGCCAAAGGCTTCGATGATTCAGTACATGCCCGACCAGTCCCCACAAGAACCCTGGAGACAGCAAGGAATGACCCAAACGAAGCCATCAGCTTACATCATTCAGAAGTCAATATGGATTTAGAACCACTAACATCATAAAGACATACGAAAATACTTAACACAGACAGTAGACAATCAAGCAACCAAAACCCGGAATATAACCAACAAAATAATAGAATGCAGACCAAGAAATCAGAATACACAAAAGATCATGACACGCGACAAGAAACAAGAACATGGTAAAAGTCAATCAACCACAAACCTAATGAACATAATAAACCAGAAAGCATACCAGTAAATCAGAATGAAGCACACTAAGAAACAAGCATATTGCACCACAAAAAATTAATTGCCTGAAAGATATCCAATGATTTACAAACTGCCAAGCTAACTCTACTCAAAGCAATGCTATGTGGCAAGAGCATGCCAACCATGAAACAGTAAAGTATATTAAAAAGTCAATCATCATTTTCCACCAAAAACATCAAGAACAAAAAAAGTTGGGGAAGACCAAGGCAGGGTTAAAATCAAATATTTTACTAATTGTTTTAAGAACTTCATGTTGACTCTGTATTTCCATCAGCTAAATCTAGAAAACATAAGCTGATTACAATGCTTGGAAAATGGTTGTGGGAGTTACTGACTGATGACAATACTTTGTGGAAGAAAATGATTCTACAGAAACATTACAAGAAAAATAGCCGGTTCTATAAATATTGCTTGAATGTCACCTTTATGGAGGGGAATTTGTAGACAGGAGGTTTGGTTGAAAAGTGCATTAAAATTCAGACTGGCAATGATGATAGGACATACTTCTGGAGGGATAAATGGGAGGAAAATTTTTACCTTAAGGATAAATTTGCACAATTTACCAACTGTCACATCACCAACGGATTACCTTAGGCCAATCTTCCTCCTCCTCCTCCTCCGTTTTCCTCCTTATCTCTTCCATTGCCTGAAGCATTTTTGCCCCTCCTTTTCTAGCCATTTCCCATGAGATTCCAAAATGAACGGCATTTGTTTCTTGAACGTGTTTCCTAGGAAACATGGAAACATGTTTCTTACTTGGTGGGAATGCTTCCCTGCAACTGTGCTTTAACCACCTCTTTTCTTTTCACAAGCATTGAAGACAAATTTATTTTTGAGAGAAAACCTTCTCATTCTTAACCATGTGAATTTGGGAGTTCAAATGTCATTCTTCATGTAGACAAGATTGATCTAACCAAACACCTCAAACTTCAAAGTAACTATCAAGAAATCACAATAGGTGTTCTTCTTGTCTTCCTCTTAAAGAGGGAAAGAGAGACTCTTCAGTGAAAGCTTTTCTAAATGTGTCAATGTGCAAAATTCAAGTTCAATGTTGGATGGGTGGTTTGGTTGCCTTGAGACTTTTTTTTTTGAAAGTGGTTAGTACCAAAAAATTGTATTAAAGTAAAAAGATGGGATGCACAAGTGTAATCTGTGTGCCCCCCAAAAGATCCCCATACAAAAAATTCCTACATCAAGGCGATGTGGCCCCCATTATCCCCCCAACGAAGCCAACAAGGAAGAATTGTGTGAATCCACTTTACAAAAAGTCAAAGCCCAGTCTCTCACTCTCTCCAAAATAAAACCAACGATCTATCAGTAGCTCTTGCTTCCCTCCTAAAGATCCTGCTATTTTTCCCCCTATAAGGCCCAAAGGGTTTAGTGAAGAATGCGCCACCAAATGTGTCTATCGCCCTTGAGCATCCATCTCCCATGCCAATGCCAGATGAAGTGATGCGCACCATCCTTAAATGGTAATGGCACCTGGGAATCTGCTCATCACCTGTGTCCATAACTCCTTCGAGAAGGAGCATCTTGCAAAGAGGTGGTCCATTGTCTCTTCCTCTTCCCCACAAAAAACACACATTGGAGGAATACCTGTCAGAAATGTAGCCAACCTATATCAAGTGGGTAGCCGGCCATATGAAATCCTCCATATAAGCAATTCCACTTTAAGTGGGCTCCTATATATCCAAACCTACAATGCCAATCCATGTCTCACTCCATCTTGGATTAGATTATATGCTAAAATGACTGAAAATCTTCCTTCTTCGTCCCACGTCCACCACCACCTATCAATGTTGTGGAATTCCAGGGCAAAGTCTAGGATAAAAGAAAGGAATTTCTTAAATTGTTTCATCTCCTCCACCCTTAGGTTTCTTCTAAAGGATGGAGACCACGTCCCTCCTGATAGTTGTGACTCATAACCTGGGAAATTGTTATCGCCAAAGCAGCTACAATCGCAAAAAAGTTGTGGAAAGATTTCCACTAGAGTATAGTCACCACACCACCTATCTTTCTAGAAAAGACACTTCTGCCCACTCCCCAGGCAAACTCTTGCACTCACCAAAATGATATTTGTACGTTGTAAGATGCCCTTCCAAATGGGAGAGATATTGTGCTGAGAGGTTAGGGTCAACTCCCATTCCCTTACCCTCCAATAATACATCTGATGGATGACTTAAAACAAAAGCCCATTATCTGCAGAAGCCAACGTCCATAGCCATTTACATAAGAAAGCCTGATTGAAGTCTCTAATGTTTCTGATGCCCAAACCTCTCATCTCCTTTTTCTTAATAATTCTGCCCAGGTTATGTCATGCCACCACCTACTCCTCTCTCCACTGTCGTGCCAAAAGAATCTAACTTGGATGGAGTCAATCCTCCTTGTAACCGTCCTCAGGATCTGAAAGATGAACAGGTAAATACATGGGAAGGCTATTCAGCACCAATTTGCGTAGCACAAACCTTCCCCCATATGAGATAAGTCTTGCCTTCCATCCTGCCAATCTAGATTCATACCTCTAAATCACACTATGCCATTCACTACAATGTATGACCCCTGGAGACACCAATAGACCCAAGTAGGAGGCTGGAAAATCTCCTATATGGCAACCCAAGATGAAAGCTGCTCTACACAAATCTCTATCCTCCATGTTAATCCCCACAATCTGACTCTTACTAAAATTCACCTCAGCCCATTGACTTTCTCCAATAGCCCCAGCATGAGTCTAGTAATAGAATTTTTAGGATGGAAGTGAAAGCGGAAGCTTCTCTTGTATCTTTCATTTGTGATAGTGTGAGGGAATGGGCGGAGTTGATTTGTAATGTGAATTCCCTCAACTCCCCTCTTTTTATATTGTTGGGGGGTTAGCTTGTGATACACCATCTTGGTATGCCTTTTGTACATGGTTTTTGAGAGCTCTTTGGCTATACTTGTACATCACCATTTTCTTTTAATAAGTTAGTGGCACTACCCACTTTCAAAAAAAATATACAGTTGTCTTTTGCCCTCTGCAAGGAAAAGGATGACATCATCAACATATTGGACACTGTCAGCTCTAGCCTAGACACCATTTATCAGCCTTTGTGTTTCAGCTCTCAACCAGATCCTACTTAGAATGTGTGCAGCCAATACAAATAGTAGGGAAGACATTGGATTTCCCCTGTCGGAGGCCCCTACCGCTATGAAACTAAGATAAAAGTTGTCAATTAATCAAGATTGCAAATCTAGCCAACGTAACACAAGTCTGGATCCATCCAATCCACCTATTGTCAAAACCATCTTCTCAAACACATCAAATAAGCAATTCCAATTAACAATGTCGTAGGCTCTCTCGAAATCCAGTTTGAGTACCATTCATCTCTTTCTCTGAATCTTCGTGACATGCAGACAATCATGGGCAACCAAGAAGTTCTCCTATATGTGACGGCCCTTGATAAAGGCTCATTGATATCCACTCACCAGCATGTCAATCACACTATCAAGTCTCATGGCCAACAACTTGGAAATCATTTTATATGTACCATTCAGAAGGCTGATTGGTCTGCTATCTCGAAAGCTCTGAGCCCATTGTGTCTTCAGAATGAGAACTAAGATAGTCTTGTTGATACCCCTTAATGTGCCCTCCCTTCCTGAAACTCCTGCACTGCACATAGGAGATATGCCTTCACAATGTCCCAGCATTTCTAGAAGAAAGACAATGGGAAGCCATCCAGCGCTAGGGCTTTATCACCTGGAACTTGGGTTTGCTCCCCAAACATTGTTCCACTTCCTGCAATTGTTGCAACATTGCTCAAAGATTTGAATGGCTTGGGCTTTCTCCCAAAAAAAACCATGGATTTCACTGAATCCCAATCCGATGCAAAACCAAGTTTTAGGTAATCACCTTCACAACAAATCTAACAGTATTGACTCTCTCAAAAGGGCATGCATGTCTTATAGCAAAGTCTTTTTTTCCAATGAAAGTTGTGGATAGCACGGTAGCACCACCAATTTGATTGCACAAATAGAGATAGTTCAATAGCAGGTGCAGAGGAGGGGTTCCTCCACCACCACCTAAGAAATGTCAATCTCACAAGAAAGGAAAGACTATATAGTTTTAACGACACCCTTCCGTGAATATACTGAATTTTAAGAATGAACCTACACCAACTATGAAGTAATGACAAAGCTCTAAGGCAAGTATTCTCTAGCAAGGGAGAATTTTTATATCATTACTCAAAAAGAGGCACAATTTGAAAGTGCAAAGTAGAAGAAGAAGTAGGACCATCTAGAAGCTACCTGGATCCACATTTATTCTATAAACACTAAAAATTTCATTGACTACTTCTATAACACCTATAAATCAGAAGACCCTTTTGAAATATCCTTCTTAAGCTATGCACTCACAGCTAATGAAGACAAACACAATCACCCAACCTTGTGCATCTATGGCATTCCATCCCCGTATCCACTAACAACCACAAATTGTTTTTGCCCTAGAATCCCCACTAAAGAACCAGAATCTTCAAGGTCTCACAAGCTTCTCGATATCGTGGCTTCACCTAAGAATTATCAAGAACAGCATTTTCAATTAAAGCTTTCTCTTTAAAAACTACAAGTTGCCCATTTTCCACTCTGCATCAAACTTATCATAAATGTTCAATCATTAACCTATGCGAGTGAAACTATAGTCTCATCCCATAATTGGTGGGCAAGGGCAAGATTGGTTGAGTGGTTGCTCATTAGCAGATATACATGCTTAGAAAGATAAATGAAGTATCAAAAAATAGAGAATACGCAAAATCTTCAGAGAGACAACAATCACATCAAAAGTAGTACCTTTCTTCCAACAGCGTGTCAATTAAGGGGAATAAACCCCTCTTGAAATCTGTCCCCAGAACATGTTTCAGAGCTATCAACAATTCCTGCACTCGCCATAAATGGATGCAAATTAAAGTAGGTATTCAGTAATACAAGTTAATAAATGTAGCTGGAAAAAAAATAACAGTTAGGATGTTCATGTTCCCCATATTGCACCTTTCTAATGGAAACAGAGTCTGGACATGTAACAAGCAAATTAACAATACTTTTGCAGATGTTCTCTTCGTGTGGCTTTATGTAGTCGGAGCAACTCTTCAGCAAGTATGTCAAGAATGAAAGAGTCTGCGGCAGAATTACCGATTAATATCACGCTCAAGTCATTGAGATCAATTGATGTAATGAGGAAAAATATCAGTAAGAGCAAATTGAGAAAGAATATCCACGACACAACAACAATACACGCACCTTAACTTGCGCACCCTTCAAATCCACGAACTGGTTTTTAAGGTAGAGAGGGACCTTTTCAGGTCCTGGGACAGAAATGGCGGCAACCATTAGGGGCAGCAGGTACGGGATATTAGTTTGCACGAGCTTTGAGTACAACTGGAAGAGGAACATCACAACCAGGGGGCTCTCCGTAACGATCTTGAACGACCGCGTGCTTGGATTGAGTTGTCCAGTGCCGTTATAAGGCACCCCAGACCCGCCAGGACCATCCAGTCCAACGTTCCCCTCGTCGCCTCCTCCCGGGATCGACGAGCCACCGATGCCCCCACCACCGACCCCCGGGGGCATGCCAGTGTTGCCAGCGGCGCCGCCAACAGCGGCGGGGTTACTGAAGAAGTAAGAGACAGTAGAAGGGAAGTTGTGGTAGATGGTGCAGACGAAGTCGAGGAAGGGCTGGACCTCCCCCTCGAGGGTGGGCCGGAAGTTGCGAAGCAGGTCGAAGATGATACGGATGGCGATGAGGGCGTTGTCCTCGTTGTCCTGAGTGAGCACCTGGAGGGAGACCTTGAGGAGGTCCTGGACGAAGGGGCGGAGGACCTCGCTGTGGGGGAGCCTGTTGAGGATCTCCACCACCACGTTCCGGAGCTTGTGCTCCACGTTCTCCGTCGTCTGCGGCTTCGTCATCTGCGTCAGAATGAGAGAGAAGGCCCGAAAGTAGCACTTGAGGAAGTTGAGGTACTCCGACGTGTGGGCGATCTCGAGGCTGTCGCGCACCTCCATGGCCAGCTGCAGCCTCGCCTGCATCGCTGCGGAGGAGGAGAAGCAGAGAGCGTCAGAGGCGCTATGGGAGGGGAGAGGAGCGGGGAAGGAGGGAGATGCTTACGGAGGTCGGGCTCCATAAGGCGGTGGGCGTGCTGCTCGTAGTTGAGGATCCCCATCTTCGGAGGCCCGGCGGAGCCCTAGGGCTTCGGAAGAAGGGGGATAGGGGCAAAACCCCGGCTCTGGTTCGTCTTCTCCGTTTGGCCTCTCGCCGTGAGGAGGACGGGAATGTTTATGGATAGTTAGATACACAAACGGGACAAGCGCCCACACACCTGCCCCCAGCGTCGGGGGCTGGGCGGTCTTTTTTATTTAACAATTCAGGAAGTCTTTTTTTTTAATTTCTTTTTTTGCGGGTGGTGGTGGCGGTGACGGACCGACGGTGGCGCCGGTGGCGGCGTGGTGGCGATGGTTAGTGTTTTTAATATATACTTTTTTGAAATCTTCCATAACTTGGACGTAAATATTGTTATTTTAAAAGGATTCTTAAATTTTACTCTCTATAATCTTTCATAATTATGAATTATCTTCTCTAATCTAAAAAAATATTTATAAGCTCTCACAATTATGATTTATTTATTAAACACCCTCTTCATGAGTTTTAAAATATACGAGGAATCTTTTTCTAATGATGCTGGACGTTTTACTAAATGACTGTCAATTTTAAGGAGATTGTAAGAGCTAAAACTGATAATCTCATTTTTAAAACATCTAGTTATACTTTTGTTTAAATATTTTTTGAGGAAGGGAAAAGTAGCTCGAAGCCGTGCCCTCCTGCCACCTGCGTAGGAGGGGGGAGGGGGGTGTCCACCCCACCACTGGCGGTTACTTAATAATACACTAAAGTTTGATTTTTAACGGTGACTACAAATTGATTTGACATGTAGTTTTCTTGTAAGAACTCCAATTCTGACAGTTACCGTGGTTATACAGTGACTAATGTGGGACTTGTATGAGTTGGGAAGTGAGATAAACCATGACAAAAATATCCATGGACCATGAAGGTGCACGTCAATAATGCTATTTAACAGTTAAATAAAAAAACATTTCATTATAACCCAAGTCAATGCACAATATAGACACCCAGTTTTGCATTAAGTTGAGTTAAATTTCCCTTTATTATGGTGATATCCTAAATTGACTACCATAGCAAAGTTTTGTTAGGTTTGATTATGATTTAGTCGATGCAATCGGTGTCACCATGCTCAATGTGCAGTCAAATTGGAGTGACGGCGCCTATTTATGGATGTATCATGTGCCGATGATATTTTCATAAAATTTAGAAACTTTTACATATTATAGATCGATTTTGTGAAATATATCTCTCCTTTAAATCTATTTTCATGAATATCCTTCATTTAACCCTAAATATTATGATTATATCCTTCTAATTTATTACCGTCTATAAGAGACGAATATTCCATAAAATATATCATATATCGTTAGTAGGTGCAATGAAATACCAAAAATTTATCTACCATGGAATATGCCAAATATCACTGTTGGATATAATGAAATATCAAAATTTTCCCTAGTGAGAGAGAGAGAGCGCTTCTCTCTCTAATGTCCTCCTTGCCCCCCATCTCCCCCCGCCTCACCGTCGGTGCCCTATCTACCTCACTGGCACAGTAGTAGCGCTGGGAGAGGAGGTTGAGCCCCCCCCCCACCCCAAACCACCCTCCCCAACCCCTCACATCGCCCCCCCTCCTCACCGTCCCCACGCAAACCCCCACCTCTGGCGAAACACCCCCCACCGGTGAAATTTTTATAACCTCCTAGCCCACCGAGTATGCCCCACTGCCACCTTCGACCGCTTGAGTCGATGAAGGTGAGCATGGCAAGTGCAACCTAGCCATCCTTATTACATCGTCCACCCCCACCCTCATCCCCAATTGAAAGATAGAGAGAGAGAGAATGAGAGCGAGAAATACCTCCATTGATGGGACTACTCTCCCCCCCACCTCCCCTCATCGCTCGGTGCTCTCTCACACCTATGTCGATAGTGCTGCTCCCCTCCCTTTCACCGCCTGCTGCTCTCCCCCATCTCCCCTCATCGCCGACGACAAGGGCGGAATCGCCCCTATTTCTCTACTCACAGGAGCCCCTCTCGCGTCCCAACACACACATAACTTTAGAGAGAGAGAGAGAGAAGGGGGTGACTAATTAATGGTAGATTAGTCATTTACTATCTTAACTCATATTTCACCGTAGTTTAATAGATGGGTATCATGATAAAGACATAATTATAACCGTTCATTTTATTAGAAGATATTCGTGATAATAAATATAAAGGAAGGGTACATTTGACAAAACTAATACGTAGAGAGATATGTGTAAAAACCCCTAAATTTTTTTGTCATTTTCAACTATTTGTGACACGCATATGTGCTGCCTATTTACGTGGGTGTCCGGTTATAGCTGTTTAAGAGACGTTTTTTAAAGTCCCTCTCTTTGGCAGAAGGCTCAAACAGAATGAACTCTTACGAAGATAACGCTTTTTCAAATGGGGTAAAACATGTCCATTCCTTCGTCCCGGTGCGGTAAAACCATCAAATCGCATCTTAAAAGCGTTATAAAGGCCTAGGTGTCGTTTGAGCTTTTTATTGCGAGTAATGTTTAGTGCACTCAATGTATTAATTATATTCACTAACATAAGTAATAAAATATTTATTAAATTTATTAAATTTTTAAATGATCTTTAAGTCTAATTAATTTGATGCGTTGACATAAGAGTCACGTAAAAAAAATCTTACTATGAATAATAAAATTAAATCATTATTCATAAAGTTGAGATTTTATTTTTACGTATGTCACTTAATAACGTGAACGACATATAAAATTATTTAAAAAATATTAAATATTACCTTAATTATATCGATAAATATAATTAATGAAATGAGTGCATTAAATATTACTCTTTTATTATCACTTGACTTGGATGAGATTTGAGGAGCCACTTGGATGAGATTTGAGGAGTCACGACACACTGTACGATGTAAGGATAGGTCCCTCCATGGATAGTCCTCTCTTGAGAGCTTTGGGAGCAAAAGAGGGTCGGACGCAGGAAATCCGTATTGGGAAGATATATTATATTCTGGAGAAGGATGTTACTTGTGTGTGTGGAAATTTAAGTTATAAGCTGACACAACATTCCAACAAGCTGAAATTTATTGCAACTACAAACAGCCAATACAATTAAAATGTTAATTCATGGACTTCAGCATGTATGTTTTTTGTGCGCTACATGACATTTTGTAAATAGAGTTTTTTTTCATAAATATTCTTCTAAACATCGATTGTATTAAATATATCTTTCGTCTAAGTATATTATCAAAAATATCACTTATTTAATCTTAAATATTATAGTTATATCTCTACCATAACTCTCGTTAATTTAACTTGAGTTAAACATGAGTTAAGCGGTGAAATTATTAACTTACTCTCTCTCTCTCTCTCTCTCTCTCTCTCTCTCTCTCTCTCTCTCTCTCTCTCTCTCTCTCTCTCTCTCTCCCTATGGAAAGCCTACCAGGCGGGGGAGGGGAGCAATGTCGTCGGCTACGTGGTGGGGGAGAGGGAGAGGGGGCACCGATAGTGAGGCGGAGAGGGGGAGGGGGCACTGGCTGCGAGGTGGAGGGAGAGGGGGAGGGGGTGCCGACATTGAGGGGGAGATGGGGAGAGGACGTTGGTTGCAAGGTGAGGGCAGAGGGGGAGGGGGAGTCGACGGTGAGGGGGAGAGGGGGAGGGAGCGCCCGCGGTGAGGGGGAGGGGGAGCCGGCGATGAGGGGAAGAGGGAGAGGGGGTGCCGACGATGAGGGGGAGAGGGGGCACAAGCTAAGAGATGGGGGAGAGGGGGCGGGCAGCCGGTGGTGAGGGGGAGAGGGCCGGGGAGGGGCACCAACTGCGAGGTGGGAGTGGGGGAGGGGGCGCCGACTGCAAGGTTATAGAGGGGGGGAGAGGGGGAGGGGGGCCTACTGCGAGATGGGGGGAGAGGTGGAGGGGGTGCCGACGGTGAGGGGGAGGGGGCGCCGACTGCAAGGTGGGAGAGGGGGAGATGGTGAGGGGGGGCCTACTGTAAGGTGGGGGAGAGGGGGAGGGAGTGCCGGCGGTGAGGGGGAGAGGGGGAGGGGGCGTCGACTGCAAGGTGGGAGAGGGGGAGTGTAATGTCCCGAGTTTTTCGGATATTGTTTGGATCAGGATCCGTGGGTTTCGGATCGCTTTCGTGGGTCCCGAATTAAGTTTTGCGGTTTACGCGTGTTTTCACCTGTCGAGCCTTCAGAACCCCGTGCAGGGTGAACCGTTGCGTTCTCCGACTCCGAAACGTTACCAGCACGTTGTGCGTTTTCAGATGATCGGGGAGATGATTTTTCCCTATTTTCTATATTTTCTAAAAAATCTGGATTTTCTATTTAAACCCAACCCCTTTTCTCTCTCCATATTTCTCATTTCTCACTCTCTCCCTCTCTCTTCTCTCACGCTCTCTCTTTCTCCCCTCTCTTCTCCGGCGGCCGACGAAGCCAGGCAGGGGCAAGGGGGAGGCAATGCGGGAGAGGAGCGGATGAGGATGGGCGAGGATCGAGGAGGTGGAGGCCCGGCGAAGCTCGGCCGCGAGTTTGGGGCGCCGCGGCGGCTTGTGCGGCGTTTTCTTGACGGATCGGCCTCCTCGGTGCGCGAAATTTTCGGTGGAGGTAGGGGGATGGTTCATTAACCCTTGTACTTCATTTTCCGTGAGTTTGGTAGCTCGAGGCGAGCCGAGAGGGTTTATTTTTTCGCCGGGGTCATAATGTGTGATTTTGGGGTGTGAGCTGGATTTAGTGTTTTGATTACGTTTTTGGGGTTTAAATGGGTCCTCTCGATGCTAGAGAGGGTGGGGAATGGTTTCCCCTTATTTTCCCTTCACATGAGTGTGAACGGAGCATGGAATGGGGTTTTTCGCGTGATTCGCCATTTTTGGGTTCGGGAGCAAGTAGCGGTCGTACCAGAGACCGCCACTGTATGATACGGCCCTGTGAGGACCGCCACTTCTCCCCTTATGTCGGTTCCAGGCAGCGGCCTCGCGATGGACCGCCACTTGGGGCTAGCGGTCAGGGCATGACCGTTTTATGGCGCTAGCGGCCAGGGGGCTGGCCGCTACTTCTTCATCTGAGTCCCGTGTAGTAGCGGCCTCGCAACTAACCGCTACTCTCTGAATAGCGGTCAGGCCAGGACCGCCACTAATAGTTGCGGCCTTGGGGAAGACCGCCCCTTGACCGTGTGTTTTTGGGCAACTAGCGGCCGAGAGTGGACCACTACTTTGGGACTTGCAGTCTTGGGTGGACCGCCACTTGGTTTTCCGTGTTAGTCGTGTTCCGTTTGCGTTGTGTTAGCCCCCGGTCAACCTGATTGTGACCCAATGGTCAACCTTCAATCTCGTGGATGTCCCGGACATCCCGTGAGTTTTGTGTCCATATTTTTTGGGTGTCTGGAGGTACCGTGTTACCTCGATTAGCGTGCCCATAAGTTTGAAGGGTCCAGGTGACCCCATGTGTTCTGAGCTTTCGTGTTCTCGCTAGAACGAGTCATTGCGTATTGACATGTGTGCGGTGGGTTATTCTCGTACGTCATTGGCTTTTCGGTAAGTGTTTTTCGAGTGGGCCGTGGGTTTGGCCCTTGGACTGTGAGTCCAGTCACCCAGTTTGGGGCTGGAGTTTTCCCGCTTTTCCCTTGGATAGGGGATCGACTGGGCGGCTTGTGAGCTACCTTGGGAATTATGCTATCGTGATTTCAGACCTAGGGATGAGGCTACATTAACGGCACTGTGCCGTCATGTGCAGCGGTCTTGACCCAAGTCGTGTGACTCAAGGACCGTTGGGTTAGTAGGTTTAGTGGACCATCCAGAGTCTGGTGGCTTTGAGCCACCTGTTACTCTGTGTTACTTGCAATGGGTGCGTGCGTGACCTTCCGTGTTCACGTTTAGTGACCTCTCACTGGTCGTAGCCTTCTTACAGTGCGCGTGTGCTGAGCCACCCGGGGGTGGTGGAGTGGCTTACCCGAGAGAGACAGTTGTTAGGCTGGTTACCGTAGGACCCCTCGCCTTTGGAACCTGCGTCCGGGCTGGGGGGAAACCAGCTAGAGGACCCGACTTAGAGCGGATGGTCTGTGTGTGCACGTGTGGTTGGGGGCGTCGGACCCGTGCTGACGAGCGCGACCCCAGGTAGTCCTTGTTTTGTGTTCCTGGTTAATGTACGATGTCTCAGTCTCCGCCTGGGCGTCGCAGGGAGACACCTGAGGTTGCGGACTAAGTCGTCAGTGGACGCATCCGGTCTTACTTCTGGTGGGCATGTACTCCCATCACGTGACGTGAGTTTCTAGTGACTCGAGTTTCCGTTTCACGTCTGCGAGACGTGGTTTTACTCGTAGTTTCTGGGTGGTTTCCCGAGGTAGAGGTCTAGGGTTTCCGGTGAGCATCATTGAGGGTTTTCCTAAGTCATTGTAGGGTTAGCGACGGCAAGGTCGTGATCATGTCTACCGAGACAGCGTGATCTTGGGTTGGGCCTTTGTTTGTGAGATGGGCCTCTACGACAGTGGTGTCATGATGGTTCTCCTTATGGGGTAGCCAGAGGTTTTTCCATTAGTCTAGTGGTCCCCCGACTGTGAGATCGGGACGTATTTTCCAGTATAGTAGGAGTAGTTGTAGTGTCGAGTTTTTATCGGCCACAGGTTTACTGTTCCTGCTGTCGTTGCTACTTTCCGCTACCGCCGTTGTTTACGGTTAGGGTTCCACGAGACCCCTACTGAGCCAGTGATAGGAGGCTCACCCCTGCTTTTCAGGTGTTGCGGTTCTTCCTCGAGGTTCGAGGGTGCTGTGCGGAGGTTTCTTGATGGGAATCAACTCCGAGCATATATATTTTAGTTTACATTTGTGTCCTCTTTATTTACATTTATACCCTTTGTAATTAGGTACGTAATTGTATGGCAAGTATAAACCAAAAAATGTGAGTCTTTAGGTTTTAGTGGGTTAATTTGTAAAAGTCAAGTAGGACCAGCTGTCCCCCCCCCCCACCTTCTTCTCCATTGGTCCACCTAAGCCATAGGGCCTATGTGAGGCTGGTCAAATATCTAATGTGGGCTTCTAGATGGCTTGACCATTCAAGGGGACAAAGGGTGAAAAAAATTCAAAAATAAGGGCTTGGAAGTCAAGGGGGCGCCCCCCATTTAGTATATATTAATAGGTTTTGTATTTTTATTTTATTTGGATCTAAAACATATGGGAGAATTAATTCTCTTATTCCCTTAATGCTCCTCCCAAACCCTATATCTAAGGGTAGGAGTGGTCATTTGTATTTTCATATAAAAGGCTTGTATTTTCCATTTGATAAAAGTTAATGAAGAAAATTTTGTGAAATTGCAAGAGAGCCATGTGCGCCCCCCTCTCTCTCCTACTGTTGTTCTTCTTCCTCCAGCTACGGGATTTTTAGCTCTCAACTCCCAAATCTTCTGGAGCTGAGATTTTCAGGGTAGGTTCCCCACGTGATTCCCCACCTCCAGTAAATTTCCCTTGAATTTAGAACATCATCCAATTTTATTTTCCATTTAAGCTTCTAGATCCACACAGATCTATCCCTGTGCAGATCCTGTTCTAGCCACCCTGTTCTTCCTATGTTCGACCCCCTTCCCAAATTTTGATTGAGCCCAAATTTGGACTGGGTATTTTGCCTACCAAAGCCCACCTCCATAAATTTTCCCACGAATTTAAGAGTTCTTTTCCCTTCAAAAAAAAATAAAACTCCGTCAAAATTCTATTCTGTCGTGTGCAGTCCAGATCCAACCCACCTATGTTAGAAATTCTATTTTCTCAACCAAACCTCAACCATAAAGTCCAAAATAAATATCACCGTCTTCCTTACTTCCCCCTCTCCAACTTTCATCAAGGACCCAACACCCAGATCCGAAGTTAGAGTTATGGTCAACGCACTTTCTCAGTCAGATCTCAATATGCCTGGCCAGATCTGAGACTGAGAACAACCACATTTGAAATTCCACCAAGAAAAGTGCGGCCCCAACAAAAATCCTTTGACAATAGAGGGTCGAAGTACTTCGAATCATCTTTCCAAGGGTGTAAATTTCGCGTCGATCCGACGTCGGGATTGATCGCAGCAGTCGTTCTTGCCGGGTCGCGCACTGCAAAGCAGAAGGTCCAGCCTGTGGACAGCAAGCCGCATCGACCGCCCGGCCGGCCGACTCGCCTTCCACAAGGCGAACCAGTACGACCCCTTCCCAGGGATCGTCCCTCCAGGTGTCCCCGTCACAGCGGTGCCACTCCCGGCCCACTCGGCCCCACCGATCAGAATGTGGGTCCCACTGTTGCCAGCGTGCGCTGCTATCAGAGCTGCCCGTCAACCCGAACCGCTACTCCCGGGTCCCACCTTGTAGCCCTTTACCTCCCTGCGTGGAGTGGGCAGTAATATTCATTGCTATAATTTAACTATTTACTGTTCCAGGAGTACAAGTTCGGCCGGGTCATCTTCCCCACGCCCGACGCGTGGAGGTAACATTTCTGCTCCCCTCTCGTCATTTTGCTTTATTTCGTATATATGTCATATGCCGCTGTTTGAGAGTTAGGAATTCTAGCCTGTTCAATTTTATCACTGTCGCGAGAGAGAGCGAGACCGTCCCGTGACCAGATCCGGACATGAAATTGTGAGTTGACCACCCTAACTCTTTACCGGTTTCTCAACCGGGCACGTTCGTACGCTTCCCTCGTTAGGGACGATCGCGAGTTTGCATAGAGTCCAAGGATCGCATATCAATTGGTCTCGAGTCACGCGTCCGTCCCGCATTAGTTCTAGTTGCCAGCTCGACGGGCTGAGTGTTCACTCGGTGTTGGGTACGTTTCTCTGCTCTATACTGTACTTTTGTTGGACTGGGCTCTGTAGTTAGATTATTTATTTTTGTTAATTATTGAATTGTCCTGCTTTATTTACTATTTCTTTGTACCCCCACACTCTTTTCAGCCCTTCCGAGCCCTCCGGCTCGTGGGCGGTGGGGCATGATTCGAATGGTATCGGATTCTTCCCGGTATCCGGATCTTGGGTCGCTACAGGGAGAGAGTGAGGGGGTCCTACTGCAAGGTGGGGGAGAGGGGGAGGGGGGCCAGCGATGAGGGGGTGGGTGATGTAGGAAATGCTGGAATTATATTGGGGCCGCAGTAGTAAGTGTAGAGCGTGGCAACAAATGCTAAGCGGGTAAATGGACGAGAGCTTTATTGGGCCAGCAATGAACAGTGGGTGGGTGGCAGGCGGAGCAGCACAAGAGAGGGGAAGATGACCACGGCATCGCTGGAGGATGGAGGGCTCTGTGCGACAGGCCAGCGGCATTGGGTGCTGGCATGAGGGACGGGCAATAGACACCTTGCAGTCGGCAGCTGTGGCTTGCGGCGGTTGTAGAGGACGGTGCTAGTGGTGGGGGGTGGGTCGATAGCGGCTGCTGCTCGGGTTCTGGTGGGTTGCCGCCGTACGACATAATGGGGAGAAAGGAAGATGAATAGTGCGGGAAGGATGACTTGAGTAATAAAAAAATAAACAAATATTTTTGGGAACAGTAATGGAGTGTTACCATGCACAAGAGGAGAGGGAAATAATAAGAGACGGGGATTCGACCTTGCGTCAGGAGTAAGAAATAGAGATTTGGGGGGTTTTGGCCTCACACCAGGAAGAAGATAGAGGGGTTTGACTCTCACCAGAGGAAGAAGAAAGTGGGGGATTAGGCATCTCGTCAGAGGGAGGAGCACACAGCGACGTTGTAAACTTTTGATCTAACTATTGCTAACCCTAATTAGGGCTAACACATCTTTATTTATAGAAACAAAATTTTACAAATAGACCTTTTTTGTTTTTACATTAACATTAAAATATCCTTACCCTGAAAATAAACAAAAATGTAACAAAATAAAATAGGATCTTAATCAAATCTTAACTCACCTAGCAACTCACAGTTTATTGAAATAAAAATAATCATAAAATACCTACAAAAATACAGAAAAAATAAAAATCTGATCCTCAACATGAATATCTTCAACGATTCCCAATAAATCAGAATCATCCTTTGTAAATCGGTCAAGTCGCTCCGCATCAATCTCAGCTGGTTCGAAAAAATGCGTCTTCAAATTTTAAAATGTTGGAGAATCACTGTAATGATGACTGAAGTGACATAACTATGAATAGTAATATCCACATTCATAAACTCAATGCTAATTCGTGACTTTATAAAATCACAGAAATCATACCAGATGAGATCAATCACTTGTAAACCGATGTCAATACTTGTAGAGGAGAGTCTTGAATGGACAATAAATGGCGACGGTAAATCAACCAGATCACCTACATGACAAGCTTCATGAACCAACACTGAATACGCCTCATGTACAGAAGACACCTCAAACACAAAATCAGAAATCAAATCCAATTCTTACTTAACAAATAACTCGTGATCCCACAAGTCAAGACTTGGCTCCTGAAACATATTCATATCAGAATGAGAATAAACCTCTTCAAATATGGACTCATGAAACGTAGTAAACCCTGCTGCAACAAACAGAGAATGATCCCAAATATATGTGCTGCGATGAATAGCTGTCGCCCTGGAACTCATTTCAAACATAGACTCAGACATAAGATATAACTCAAATGTTATAAAGAGATCTTGATCCCATGAATCAGTAGTCTTCAAAACTGCGCATTGATTATCAGCAGGTTCTATTGGTGAACAAATGACATTCCGGGAGTGATCAATCAAATGGACTTGTTCTGCATTCAATTCTTCTTTAGACTGATATTCATGACCTTGATGCACATCATTTCTCACTGGAGGAGTTAACAATAAATTATAAAAAGTGAACTCATCCTGCAAGTAGTCATGTCTCAAGGTGCAAGTTTTCCTTTCAGCACCTATGACAACATTTCTTTCTTTTAATCACTCACTTCCCAATATAATGCATGTACCGGCCATGGTACCAATATTACACCAAGCACCATCATAATAAGTGGTTGTCTTGAACTTCTTATGAAACTCCACAAATACGAGATCACCTATACAAATAATTTCGCCACTCTTGGAGAGAGACTCAACAATATCCGGTGAAATCTAATTTTCAGACTCCATATCAATAAAATTAATTTCTGCACATTTCCCATTAGGTAAATACGCGACAAATATGATCGGAATAGGAAGCATACCACATAAACTAAGGACCTCAACTTATGAAAATAAGCTGATTCCCTAGGGCTCTGATGTCAATTTGATGTAGGACAGGCTGGAGTTGTACTGGGGCCGCAGCAGTGAGTGTAGAACGTGGCAACAAATGTTAAGCGGGTAAATGGATGAGAGCTAGCAGCACTGGAGAGGGGCAGATGACCCCAATGGCACTGGAGGATGGAGGGCTCTGTGCAGCAGGCTGGCGGCGTTGGGCGCTGGCGTGAGGGACGAAAAGTAGACACCTTGTAGACGGTGACAATCAGCGGCTGTGGCTTGTGGCGGTCGTGGAGGACGGTGTCGGTGGTGGGGGGTGGAGGCCGACAACGGCTGTCGCTCAGGTTTCGGTGGGTTGCTGCCGTGCGACAGAATGAGGGGAAAGGAAGATGAATAGTGCGGGAAGGATGACTAAAGAAATAAACAAATAAACAAATACTATTGGGAACATTAACAGAGTGTTATCGTGCACAAGAGGGAGGGAAATAATAAGAGACATGGGTTCGGCCTTGCATCAGGAGTAAGAAATAGAGATTTGGGGGGTTTTGGCCTCACACCAGGAAGAAGATGGAGGGGTTTGGCATCTCACCAGAGAAAGAAGAAAGTGGGGGGTTAGACATCTCGCCAGAGGGAGGAGCGCACAACGACGTTGTAAACTTTTGATCTAACCAATGCTTAACCGTAATTAGGGTTAACACATCTTTATTTATAAAAATAAAAATTTACAAATAGACCCTTTTTATTTTTTACTTTAACATTAAAATATCCCTAATTAGGTTTAACCAGGGTTTGCCGACCCGTCCGACCCGGCCGACCCGGTCTCGGCGCGGGAAGGGTCGGGTCGGGCGGGTCGCACAGCGACCCGGTCCGCCTCATTGGGCTCGCGACGCGTAATTTTTTTATTTTTTTTAAAATTTGTAATAAATTTATTTTGAAAGATTAAATGTTATATATATTTAAAAATATTAGAATGTAGAGTTTATTTCAGATAATAGATCCATACTAAATTATACATAATTAATTATATAAAAATTACATATTACACTGCTTAATTAAACATCATATTATATATAATACATAAAAATTTATTTCAATTACTAAATATGTAAAAGTAAACAGTGACATAATAATGACATTCATTCATGAAGTATAAAATACAAAAACTCACTAATCCTCGTCCATCTGTGAAACCCGAATCCCAAAACTCACTCATCCTCATCATCAGTAAAGCTCGAATCCCAAAACTCATCATCAGATACATGAGACTGATCACCCGTATAATCTAACTCTATCCTAATGGGTGGAGGTACATGTGGGTGGGACTGAAAATATGTAACCATCTGCACAAATGATGGGTCGTGTGCTGCGGTGGAGGGTACATGAAAATCTGTAAAAAAAGTCCTCACTACATCTATAGCTTCAATTCTATCACGTGCGACTGGTGCTAGTGCTGGTGCTGGTGCTAGTGCTGGTGCTGCTCGAACTCTGGACGTGGAGGAAGATTCTTCTCCGCCCTGTGCTCGTGGTGGAGGTACTCGGGACGTAGAAGAAGATGTCCTCGGTGTGCTACGAGAACCGTATCTATCCTGTAACTGTGTCCGAAAGGAATGTCGAACATCTCCCGGAACTCGGTCGCATGCACGAACATCGCGTCCCACTCCCGCAAGGTGCTCCGCAAACCTGTGTATGCCGGTGACGCGATGTTCGCAGTATATACAGTGCACATGTCCATCACCCTCAACAGAGTATCCATGCTCCCACGCAGGGTGACGCCGTCCGTCCATGATGACCTGTAAATGATGTAAAAGTTTACATTAGTGATTTCAATGACAAGTACAGAACTCTATATATGAAGAAATCTGTAATTAATTATTAATTAGTTATAAATGTAACCAAATGATACATACTAATAAAGACTATGGACCCAAACTGGGCCAGTGCCCATCTCCAAACAATCTGACATTAAATGTGGTCCGCAGATAGGACAGATAGTCTTCATAACGCATTGAACCTGAATAGTTCTCCCAGTACATGCGTACGTAGTATTCATACTCCTGCGAACCTTGTGCGTACACGACCTCTACTGACGTAGCTGTGGCATAAGGATATGGATACGATGGGAAAAATGAACTACTGTTATCTGAGTCACCATGATACATCGGCTGCTGCGGCCATGACCGTCCATACGAGCTTCCAGATCCCTGGGAGTCATGTGTGCTCATCCTCTCAAAATCAGACAACATGCCTTGATAGCTGGTACTGTCTGCAACCGAACTTCCATAGTAGGGATCCCAATGATCAGCTGCCCGTCTCGTCCCTGCCGGTGGAGTACCGTGGTCCTCATCTTGCGTGGCATGTGTGAAGTGCTGCTCCTCTGTCCATGCGCCATATTGACGGCACCCACGACCTCTACTATGACTACTGCTATACTCTCTGCCACCAGCACTAGTATTCTCACGAGGACTCCGTTGGTCACCTTGAGAACCACCACCTCCATGGGATGAAGACCCTGTCGGTGTACTCTCAGCATCGGAGTCATGACTCCCACTAATGCGGGGCTGGACAGAAGGCTCGGGAGTGTCGTCATCTGCATTGGGATCTAATGTCTCCATGTCTGCAAAATCTATCGGATTTAATGGTGGTCCCTTGTCCTTCTTGCTGGTGAATAATGTGGTCCATGATAATTTTTTCTTCTGTGGAGCAGGGGGCGGCTTACATGCTGCATGTTGTGTCCCTCTAGATGCTTGAGAAGCAGAAGCCTGTTTAGATAATTTTTTAATTTACTTTCTATCGTGTAAGTCTGTACGTATACCTGAGAAGACTGATTGGGTGCCTTAGCCTTAGATGTTGAGCGTCGGGACGCAGCAGACTGAGATGGTTGTTTCGATGCTACCGAAGACTACATAATTGAAAGAAGAATATATTCAATTACCAATGAATTATATATTAACAAATGTAGAAATGACAATATAATTTCACCTCTCTAAATGAGGAACTCCCCCTAGCCTCTCTTGAAGTGGATAACCTTCTTGGTTCTGCAGATATTGAATGCCGCGGTACAGCAACTCGGGACCACTGTTCTCCCGCAATGTTGTCATTTGTCGGACCGACCTGCAATATATTGCTATCATACATCAATATATGAATGAGCTATCTAATGAAATTTGCGATTCGATTTTCATGTATTAATTCACCTGAGGTGGCTGTTGACGCTCAATTAATGGGGGTTGGATCAATCGCTCCCATGCTGTATCATCGTACGCATACGATGTGTCTTCACCCCTAATGACGAGGTCTTCATCTAAATTAATTTCATCATCACGTCCCGTTGCTGAGTCGTCACCACCCAAATGCACATGGGTGTCATCTCCCTCCCCGACTGCCTCTTGTACAGTTGATGCGAGAAAAGTATTAGGCCGTGGTGTCTCGCCAGGTTCTTCAGCCTCCTCGTCCAATTCTGTCTCACCACGCTCGGTTGTGGCTCTTGCAACCCATGCTACCATAGGGTCATCATCGTCTCGCAAGTACACAGCATCCGTTGGGTCGTAATCTCCCTATCCTCTCCTTGTATCCATTTGTACATGCCGGACCTTTAGCCTCATGTTGTAATGAACATACACCATTTTGTCTAGCCTGCGGTGTGTTGGCCTATTCCTCAGCTTAGCATGCAAGAAGGAGAACGTCGACCAATTCCGCTCACACCCACTTGACGAGGATGTTTGCGATAGAACTCTCATTGCGATCTTCCTTAATACGGGTGCACTTGTGCCGTAATTTAGCCACCACTCAGCTGTGTTTAAGACAGATCACATACAATATAATAATTAGATGTAAAAATTCTTTCTCGAGACATAGAAGGTACATTGTGAAGACACATTACCTGGGTCGAGTCTATCACGACTGGCCATGGCATTAGGTGTCGCAAATGAACCAATTCCCTCTCTAAATATTTTCATCTGCATTATCAAAAAATATGAAGTGTATATTTCATTTAATATTGTCAATATTAAAATATCCAAGTATACCTCATTCAACGCATCAGCAGTATCTGTTGGGGTGAAAGACAATCGGTCTACCACAATGTTGACCGATTCTATCAACGTATCATCATAAGCAAGGGCCCGAGCATATTGGAAGGCCGGATGTAGATAGTACGCTGCAATCGTAAGACAATGAATTACATATTAGTATCAATTGAAAATCACAGCTCATTGATTGGACGAGAATGTAAGTGTTTACCTACCATGTGAAGATCGCGGCTCATTTGTCTGTCCCATCTGTCCTCCACAATCTCTAGAATGGTGGGTCCATATTTTTTGGACGTTGTAAGGATCTTCCGCTTGGCTGCTTCTATTTTGCTGTACACCAACCCCATGGTTGGTACTCTATCCCCATCCACGCATCGTAGAACCTCATACAGTGGCTCTATCAATGACACTAATACATTCACTCGTTCCCAAAAAATCGAGGTGTTGACAATCCCCTCGACCTCTGCCCCTTCACGTGAAGCAGCAAAAGAGGAACTCAGCCAGGTCTCACCTCTAAACATTTGCTTCAACCCATCCCTTTGCTTCAATAGGCTCTGCAATGCGATGTAGTTGGTGGCAAATCGTGTGATGCCAGGCCTCAACAGTTCGCCGCCATAATACTCCCTCATCCATGCCAATACAAGTGTGTGGTTGTAGATATATTTCGTGATTTTTTGTGCCACGTCGACCACAGATTTTACCATACGAAGCTGCCCAATCTCCTTCAGCATCAGATCTACACAATGCGCTGCACAGGGGGTCCAGAAAATGTGTCATTTTTTCTTCATTAGCTCCTCCCCGGCCTTCTTATAGTTCGACCCATTGTCAGTCACCACTTACACAATGTACTCCTCCCCAATCTCAGTCACCACTTGCTCCATCAATGATAAAATATATTGATGACTATGAATTTGACCAGACGCATCCACTGATTTGTGAAAGAATACCTGTCTGTCACAATAAACAAGGAAGTTGATCAGGCTAGATTTTGTGGTACCTGACCATCCATCACACATCAGTGTGACTCCGTACTTTGTCCATTTCTGCTTGAATGAGTCAATGTAACTCTTGATCTCAGCAACCTGTTCATCAAGGTATACGCCAGCCAATTCTCTCGCTGTAGGTGGCTGCACGTGTAGCCCAAGGATCTGTGCTTCCTGAATCATTGGCTTGTAGTAAGGACAATTGGCTGCATTGAAAGGCAGACCCGCGTGGTGCCACCATTTTGCAACAGCATGACCAAGTTTCCATTTAGGTCCCTTCTGGCCATACGCATCGTCCATCCTCGTTTGCTTGCCATGCTCTCGGGATAGTGCACCGGGCTCCACATCTTCAATGTTGATCGATTGTGTCCTTTTTCTTTGTGTCCCCGAGTCACCAGTCAATAAACTCCTTATGCCTCGTGGTTGTCGAGTCGTAGATGAACCACCACTCCCTGATGCTCCGGTCGTCGCCGCCTCGCGACTACGGACTCTAGTCTCCTCGGGATGTCTTGACTCTTCCATGCTCTGACGTACTGCCTCACGAAACTCGGCTTCGTATGGATCGTTCACAGTGACATACACATTAGCCTGCTCAGTACGTGCTTGTTCGTCTTCGTCACTGGGTGTCCATGCACATTCCTCCTCGTTGTTGCCGCTTGCTATTCCGCTCACTGCCGCTTGATCCCTTTTCTTGCATCTCAGCTCTCTTCTCCCGCAGGTGCCTAGCCATTGCAAGTTTCACATCTCTAGGCACATGGGTACACCCAGCAACCTCAGAGTATCCTGCCCCGGCTCCTCCTGCCAAATGCTTCTTCAACCGAGACACCCCTCCTCCCCGGTGTTCTATTTTACAATAGTTACAACGGCAACACCTACGGTTGCCATCCAACAAAACTCCGTGTGACCACCCAATATCATTTGTTTGTTCCTTAGGAGCCATAGAGTGTTATCTCCTAAAATTAAGAAAATCAAAATATGAAATTATATTATTTCCCATCTACAACTAACAATGAACAGAATTTTATTATTTGCGTACCATGCAAGACTAAATTTAATATTTAATGCATCTTCATATAATTTAGTTCAAAATAATATCATTATTTCTATAACATACAAATAAGGTTAATATTTATAATTAATACATATACATTAAATTTAAAATTATTTATCACTAATTAGATATTTAAAATTACATCTCTAATTAAATTACATGACACATATAAATTATAAACATCTCTAAATAATTTACATTGTACATATAAATTAACTTTAAAATTATTTATAAAATATTCAACACTAAATTTATATTTACATTAAATTAAATTACATTATGCAATTCAATTAACTAATATACATTATGCATTTAAAAATATTTTACATCTACAACTAATACTGATATTAATATCAATATTTTTCCAAATGTAATACTAAATTTAATATTTAATATTACATTTACATTAAATGTAATATTTAAACATGAATTGAATTACACATCAAAAAATAAATTTATTACTACAACATGAATTAAATATTATTTATATTAATTCTACAAAATGAATTAAATAATACATAATTAAAATGATATTTATACAACATAAATTAAACAAAAATTATCTTATTTATATAACATGAATTAAATAATACATTCATAATAATATTAAATAATATAATAATATATTTTCTTATATTTTTTAATTAAAAAAATAAAAAAATTAAACAACCCCCCCCCCCCCCACCCTCCCCGCCCCCCACCGGAGCTGGGGGCGGCGATGCAGACGCCCCCCCCTCCCCATCTCACCCTCCCCCCCTCACGGTGGAGACGGCCCCCCCTCCCCCCTCTGACGGTGGCCGGCCCGCGACGGCCCCCCGACACCCCCCCTCTCCCTCCCCGACGCCCGCAGACGCCCCCTCCCCCCTCCGACGGTGCCGCTCGCAGACGCCCGCCGCACGTCCCCCCTCCCCCCTCCGTGCCCGCGACGCGCGCCGCCCTGTACGTCCCCCCTCCCCAACGCCCGCAGACGCCCCCCCTCCCCCCTCCGACGGTGCCGCCCGCAGACGCCCGCCGCACGCCCCCCCTCCCCCCTCCGTGCCCGCGACGCCCGCCGCCCGCAGACGCCCGCCGCACGCCCCCCCTCCCCCCTCTGACGCCCGCCCCCCGCAGACGTCACCCCTCCCCCCTCCGACGGCCGCAGACTCCCCCCTCCCCCTCTCACTGTGCCCGCGACGGCCGCAGACGCCCACCCTCACCCTCCCCCACCCCCGCGGTGGCAGATCTACACGATCCTCACCCTCCCCCACCCCCCTCCTCACCCTAAAACAAAAATTTAGGGCACCTACCTTTGATCGCCGGTCGTCGCTGCCGTCCGGTGCCGTCCGCCGCCTTCCACCGCCGCTCTGCACCGCCCACACCCGCCGGCCACCGCCTTGAAGCCGCTGCGGATGCCAGACCCGCCCGCACCCCGGCCCGCCTCGACCCGCTCCGGTACGCGGCGGGACGCACGGGACCATGCGGTCCAGTGCGTCCCGGCCACGACCCACACCCCGTGCGACCCGGCGCCCGCCTGGGTCGGGTCGGGTCGTGCGGGTCGGTGCGGTTCGGGGCGGGACGGCAAACCATGGGTTTAACACATCTTTATTTATAAAAATAAAATTTTACAAATATACCCTTTTTATTTTTACTTTATCATTAAAATATCCCTACTTTTTAAAATAAATAATATAACATAATACAATAGGCTCCTAACCAAATCTTAACTCACCTAGTAACTCACAATTTATTGAAATAAAAAAAATCATAAAATATCTACAAAAATGTAGAAAAATAAATATATGATCCTCAACATAGATATCTTCAACGGTTCTCAATAAATCAGAATCATCTTTTGTAAATCGGTCAAGTCGCTCCGCATCATTGGGGGGAGAGGGGAAGGATGCTCTATCTCTTAGTAATACTATTTTAGATATTTCATTACACCTAACCGTGGTAGATGAGATATTTCAAGGAATATTCACCTCCTATTGACGATAATAAACTGTAAGGGTAAAATCATAATATTTAAGACTAAACGGAAGATATTTTTGATAATATACTCAAAATGAGAAATATATTTAACATATATGATATTTAGAGAGATATTTATGTAAAAAAATCTTCTTAAATATTTACGTTATATTCATAGCATCTCGTGTCCGTTGATATCCCTCGTCATCTACTAATATTTCAAAATTGTCAAAGTTTTGGAGTTTTTATTGTTTCATGCCCAAGTAGTCATTGAAATTTTCATCAAATTTTCCATTGGGTGCCAACCATATCTCTGGTGAATTTGTTGGCATCACAAACTTATAACGTCCGTGCTTTTCTCTCTCTAAATTTATACCAGCCATTCATTGTTGTTCAATTCATGTGCCAAGCATGTTTTTGTAAGTAATTAAAACATGTTTTCATCTCATAATTGTAAACTTTTCAAAAGCTTATGGAATCTATATGTGATTGGGTGTTTACATGTCCTCCACAAATATAATGAAGAATATTAGAAAGTCCAAAAGTCATTCTACTTGCTACATCCTTAGTTCGATTAGTTAATATAATATTTTGTTACTCCTTAAATAACATCTTTGAGAATGCCTTAAATCACTACGTAAATGTATCTACAGTTTTACTACACGAGAGTGAAGAAAGGAGAGGGGGGGGGGGAATGCTCACGGTGTTCACCCCTAAAAATGGTGCAAGTGGTCTCTACTTTCTAAAACGTGGTAATACCTCTCTTATATCAAATTCTAATATTTATTTCATAATATTCTCTTTGTATATATTTTTTTGTAATCTACCAACATTTATTGGAGATTACTTTACCCTTGCTTGCATAGGAATTTCAATGCCTCTTCTTGAAATAAACTTGATTTTTTAGATAACAGCAGCCATTGACGTATTAATTAAAAAAAACATCTTATGTGATCTCAACGTATAAGGCTTAGGTAGATTTCAATACTACGATTATAGGGCTCGGCTTGTGTGACGCCCTATTTACCATTTACAAGTAGAGCAATAGTTATGTGTACTAAATATTTTGTCCCTGTTTCAACACGACGTACCTTCACATTGTTTTTTTAAAATTGGTTTACCTTCAATTCTCACATGCGCTCACAAGATTTGAACACGCAACTTCTCTAACATAAAAATGAGGATATTGTTATAAAATAGGAGCGGGATACAACCAAAGATAATAAATATATCAACACACCCCAAACATAATCCGTAAAGATCGTACCACCATGCAGATAAGGTCAAGATCCATATAAATACAAGAAGAAAATTACACGCATGGTTATGCAAGAAATAAAGAGAAAACGTGGGTTAAATAACTTAGCCGAGTCGTCCAAAAGGATTATCCTTAGAGAAGATATCATCCCCGCCATACCGATGGGAAGGAGTCCACGACCTTCCCCCATGATAGAACAACAACAACGACCTCCTTAAGATGAAGAAGAGAATGCACGTCGAAGATGACCTCAGGAACTCGTCCACCTTCTTTGTGCGCAGTGAGAAAAGAGAGAGACAATAAGAACCAAAACTCCAACGCGAGAGTTCCGTAGTCTCCAAGGGTTAGACGTAGAGTCCCTTTTGTAGACTATTCGGTCGATTAAGATTCTCGCGACCCTTTGGTTCCCCAAGAGTCGTGCCCCTTTAGATGAGGACATTAATTTCCGAAATTGATGTACCCAACGCCCTCTGGACCAAAAAGAAGAAGACACACGCACGCCCCACCCCGGCTTGGCCACGCGCGTTCGTGTGTGTGTGGGGTAGCACAACTTCTTCAAGTTCCTAAAAATAAGGAATTAGAAGCCCACTAATACATAAACCAGCACAACATCTTTAGTTTTTCCAATGTGGGACTAAATCCTCACACCAACTAAAGAACACAACTCACACATTATAAACATTGGATTTCTTATGTCTCATTTCCAACATTTCTCCACAAATTCAATATTTGAATGTGGAAGATCTTACATAGACGAAGGTGAACACCCATCGTACTTTCTGTAAATGTACTTTTCAGGTTTGAACCCTTACCCGAGTTACTATTACTCATCCCCACAAGATCGAGGTGAACTATGTCTTGAATCTGACCCATTATTGTGAATATATTGACTGGGAACAACATGATAATAGTTCTGGTCGTAATCTTCAGGGTTGGTGCTATTCTGGCCATGCACCTTTATATTGTTTCATGAGTGTTACTTAAATAATAACTCACTTCCTCTCAATTGCGGCCTCACATTCACACTCACATAGATGGCCTTCTCCAAGAATGCAATGCTAAGCATCTTGTCAATATAGGCTCAAACCCATTCAGAGTTTCTTCAAACTCTTCCTTTTCTTGCAGTTTAGCCACTTTGAATAGAATTAAAGGGGATAGTCTCAGATACCTAAGTATCAATGTTATTTAAAAATGCCACTTAACTCTTCATGTGACTTGTTGTTACCACATTGAACCTACTTTGTGGGATATCCACTCAGATAGGTTGGGTTGTCACCACAGTAGAATTCTTAATATGTTTCAGACTCATCCCCATTCTAAAATCTTGGAGTTATTTTATATGAAGTCCCTTTGTGAGTGGATCTAATGTATTATCTTTGGTACCAATAAAGTCATCAGCAATTACACCCTGAGACACAAGTTCCCTTACAAATTTTAATTTGACTTGGACATGTCTCTTATGTTTTTGATTGTACTTTGAACTCTTGATCTTAGCAATTGTGATCATACTGTCACAATGTATTAAGATCGTAGGAATATGCTTTCTCATCAAAGGAAGTTCAAATAAAAGTCCTCTGATCCACTTAGCCTCTATTCCAGTAGTGTCCAAAGCTCACAACTTAGCCTAAAACATAGACCAAGATAAAATAGTCTGTTTTGCAGACCTACAGGCAACAACACTACCTCCCAAGGTAAAGACATACCCTGATACACTGTTACTCCCTGAATATTGGACAAGCCAACTTGCATCACTGTACCCTTTCAGTATTGCAGGATATTTCGCATAATGCAAGCCCAAGGAAATAAGTCCTTGAAGGTACCTTAGTATCCTATCCAAACCCTCCCAGTGAGTACGATCAGGACAGCTAGTGTATCTACTAAATCTAGTCACTGCATATGAAATGTCAGGTCTAGTACAATTAACAAGATACATTAGACTTCTTATAATTTAAGAATATCAAAGTTAAGATATTGGAACACCACTCTTGTTCTTATAGTATGTTTTAGATATATCATATGGAGTGCTAACAGACTTACAAGTTTGATAGTCAAATTTCTCCACAACTTTCTCAACACAGTGAGATTTAGAAATTGCTATCCCTTCAACTGATCGAGTCAGCTTTAAGCCCAAAATCACATTCACAACACTCATATCCTTCATCTCAAACATTCTACTCAAGAAGGGCTTGTTCTCATTAACTATCCCAATAGAGGTTTCAACCAATAAGATATCATCCACATATAGGCATAGAATGATACATGCATCACCTTTACCTTTAGAATAGACACACTTATCAAATTCATTGACTATAAAGCAAAACGACATGATTATTTTGTCAAATTTCTCGTGCCATTGTTTGGGAACTTATTTCAACCCATATAGTGACTTAACAAGTTTACAAATTTTCTTTTCATTACCATATGCCACAAACCCTTTAGACTAATCCATGTATATCCCTTATTCAAGATCACCATGTAAAAAAGCGGTCTTAACATCTATCTGATGGATGATGAGATCATACATAGAGACCAATACTACAAGCACTCTGATTGTGGTCATCCTAGTAACATGAGAATAAGTATCAAAGAAATCTATTCTTTCCTTTTGCTTGAATCCCTTAGCAACCATTCTGACTTATATTTGTCAATACTTCCATCTAGTTTCAGTTTCTTCTTGAAGATCCACTTATATCCAATAGTAGTAGAACCAAGAGGTAGATCAACCAATTCTCACATGTCATTAGATAGAATATAATCCATCTGACTCTTGAGTCTTGATGGCATTCTTCCAATGTTTTGCTTATGGAGAAGCCATAACATCCTGAAAAGTGAGAGGATCGCCCTCAATATGATAAGTGATAAAATCACTCCACATATCCTTGACAATTCTTGGTGTTTTACTTCTTCTTAGTTCTACTAATTTCTCTTGATCAGATGACTTAGGATGTACATTGGAGGCATCACCCCCATATTTGTAATCCCCTCTACATGATCAGGAATTGACCCAGATGTGTATGGAACTTTATTTGAAGAAACATGATGAGGTATACCTGTTTTCATGAAAAAAAACATCCTCATAGAATGTAGCATCACGAAACTCAACTATAGAATTAACAGTCAACCCATATATCTAAGACTTAATGACCAAGAATCTATAAGTATAACTGTAAGCAGCATAGCCAATGACAATGAAGACCGCATCAACTGTTTTAGGATCCAACTTCTTCCTTTTGTGTTCAAGGACTAAAACTTTAGTAAGATAGCCCTACACTCAAAGATATTTGAAGCTAGGTTTCCTACCTCTCCAAATTTCATCTGGATTAGAATCTTTGTGTTTCAGAGGAAGTTTATTCAGAATATGACATGTCGTATTCAATGCTTCCCCCCACATATGGTTAAGTAATCCAGAACTTTGAAGAAGTGAGTTGACCATATTTATAAACACTCCATTCTTTCATTCAGCAATCTCATTTGATTGAGGTGAATAGGGAGCATTAACCTCTTGAATTATGCCATAATTTTGACAAAATTTTATAAACAAGTTAGATGTATACTTCCCTCCTCTATCAAATCTCAGCCGTTTTAGAACTTTGGAAGTTTGTATTTATGTTTCATTCCTAAAGACGACAAACTTTGATAAAGCTTCATCCTTAGACTTAAGCAAATAGACATAACAGTATCTACTGGCATCATCTATAAATGTGATAAAATATTTTTTATGGTCCCACATTTATATGCCATTAAATTCATAGATATCAGTGTGAACTAACTCCAAAACTTTAGAATCCCTGATAACAGAGTTGAAAGGTTTTTTAGATTGTTTAGGTTGCACACAAATCTCACATTTGTTGATTTTATCAATAGCAGGTTCAAGAATCATTTTGAGATTCATCATTCGTTTCAAAGAGTTGTAATTAACATGTCCTAAACTACCATGTCACAAAGAAGAAACTCCACAACATTCACATAATAAGAAGCAAAACTAGAAGAAATATCATCAACTTTCTCATTCAAAATGCTTCTAACGTACAATAACCTTTACCAATAAAAGTCCTTAAATAAAGGAGCACCACTTTATTACATTTGAAGTTTATTTCATAACCTTGTTCCTTTTGAAATTTGTTTCATAACCTTATTCCACTAACATAGAACCACTTAAAATATTTCTCCGGATGGCTGGGACATGGTGCACCCTGTGTCCTGAAGGAAGCCTCAGGTCCACATGTCCTATCCCCAACACATTGGAAGTAGAAGAATTTTTCATCGTCACGGATCTACCATGAATGGACTGATAAGACACAAAATCGGACTTGTCAGCACATGCACGAACATTAGCCCCCGTGTCTACTATCCATTCATTAGGTTCACAAATAGTGAAAATTTGAGGGTTAACAGAAACATACAGTTTACTAGTAGAAGCAAATGCATGCTCAGATCCTGAAATCACCATATTGACTTGAGGAGCAGAGCTAGAAGCACCAGAAGCATGTTTTTTCATCTTCTTTGCTTTCTTTACAGGACAGTCCTTTGCAAAATGCCCAATCTATCCACAATCCCAACATGGTTTCTTTTGGACTTTTTATGAATCTTGCCTTTAGCATTCGGTTTAAACATCATATTTTTAATTTTTTCTTTTCCTTTATGGTCTCTTGCCTTATTAGCAGTCATCACACTCGTATTGGGTTCGACAGTCATCGCGGTTTTCTAACTTTTATGCTCTTCTTCTATGGCTATGGCTATCATTAAGTCATCCAGATTAAGAGTCCCCCTGCGATATTTTAGAGATATTCCAAAGTCTTCCAATGACTTAGGAAACTTCTCAATAATAACCATCACCAGGAAATTTTCTGAAAGCTTCATCTCAACATTAACGAGCCCTTGGAGCATTAGAAGAAACTCATGAGCCTGTTCAGATACTAACTTGCCCTCAACCATCTAAAATTTCAGGAACTTGGCAACTGAGCATTTTTCAATACCGAGATCCTCAGTATTATACTTCTTGTCAAGGTCCTCTCCAGAGCCTTTGCAGTGAGAGGGAAAGAATTGTATATATCAAAGAGCACATTGGACAAAGCCAATAAGATGCATCTGTGACATATACGATCTCGTTGCTTCCACTCCTCAACTGCTCTTAGACTATTAGGATCATTTTCATCCAGTTTGGGACAATCAACCTCTATCACTGAGATCATCTCGATAGTGGCGAACTAGATCTTCATGCGATGTTGACGTCGCTTGAAGTGCTATCCGGAGAACTTCTTGAGCATCCCAGACATATCAATCCGCGGTGCGATGATAGACGACATGATAAAAATGGCAGATATCTTCTCTAAGTTGTTACGAAATAGAAGAGGGATGCAAACATAGATAATAAATAGACCAGCACACCCCAGATATAATCTGCAAAGATCGTATCACCATGCAGACAAGGCCAAGATCCATAAATATCAAAAGAAAATCACATGCATGGTTATGCAACAAAGAACGAGAGAAAGTGGGTTAGAAAACTTAGTCGAGTCGCCCAAAAGGATTGTCCTTAGAGAAGATATCGCTCCCGTCATATTGATGCGAAGGAGTCCACGACCATCTCCTAGGATAGAATGATAGCAGTGATCTCCTTCAGACGAAGAAGAGAGCGTATGTCGAAGACGACCTCATGAACTCATCCACCTACTGTGTGCGCAGTGAGAAAAGAGAGAGAGAGAAGAAGAACCAAAACTCCAATACGAGAGTTTCGTAGTCCCCGAGGATTAGACGGAGAGTCTCTCTTGTAGACTCGTCGGTCGATTAGGTTTCTCACGATCCTTCGGTTTCTAAAGAGTCGCATCACTTTAGACGAGGGGATTAACTTCCGAAATTAATGTACCCAACGCCCTCTAGACCAACAATAAGAAGACCTGCCGTTTGAAAGTTATTTGAAGTATTTCCGCACCTCAAAATTGTTTGGAATTTTGCTGATTTGCTGCAAGTCCCTCTCTCTCATTTAGTTGCCTCCCACAAACAGAACCATTACAATGTACATGCAACCACTCAGCCATGGCTGATCTCCTTAATCATTTATTATTCTCGTTAACAGATAGCTTTACCGACTGTCAGATAATTTAAAGATGATCGTATTAAATTTAGAGTTTGACAAAATAATAAGAAAATTAATATATTATAACACTGTAGCGTACATGGCCCTTTAGAATTTAAAAATTCACCCGCAACAACACAACGTTATCACTACGAATGGCATGCACTATGTGGTCTGCTGTGTTCACGACGAGTTGCCTTTTATGTGGCCCCATCGCATTTTCGGTGGCCATTAATGAAGAACTTCCTCCTCATTTTAGACTCGTTCTTCTTCAACCGTCAACGAACTCGAAACTTACATGACTCTGTGAACCGATCTCGTGCTCTCTCTCTCTCTCTCTCTCTCATAAAAGGGGTGGAGGAGGAGGAGGGATCCCTGATAAGTTATTGAGAGATAAAATTGTCATTTCACCTTAAATTGTTACCACTCTCGAGAGTATGCCAATCTAAGTCGATAGATTTAAAGGATATTGAGATAAATATCATAAAAATAGAGATATAAAGATAATATTAAAAGATCTTAACAACATATAAATAATTTCCCCTTATACACCTTTTCAACACCGTGACAATCTCTTACAACGATAATTCCGTGGAGGAAGCCGATGTTTTTGCCGTCTTCACGTTTTGTCTTCTAGCTACAAGTTAAAACATGACAGATGCCTTCCCTCTATTGGTGCAAATTGAGTTGGAGGCAACTTGGGACGTAGATGAGTAACAAAACATCACCGTCACCCCACGACAGATGAGTAATTAACTGAGTGGAACTACATCACATGGCCCATTTGTGTTGAAAGAGTCACAAATGTTCTTACTATTTGTCGATGCAATTTATGCAAAACGTAAGATTGGAGAGGCCCTTCTTCGACTCATGTTCACGAAGAGCATTGTCTCATTAGATTGATCGACAAATATCAGTACGTGTGCTCTAATTAAGTAGGAATAAGATGTAACCGGACTCTGTGCGAAGTACGAACCGAATTGTCTATCCACGATTACACACACTAAAATGCTTAGTACGCTAGTACCTACACCACAATTTAAGCGACAACGTCCCCTTCGCTACTGTTTCAACGTCAACCACAGCGCAACTTTATACCATTGATCTCAATACCATATTGCATGACAAGATAAATATCAGAGAAAATAAATAAATGTGATTTTGACCTTCAGCTGAACCGTGTTCAATTCCTAGGTAGAGTAACCAGTGTTACATGTATTTATTTGCATTTGAATTATGATTTTTCACAAAATAAATGCATGCGCATCTAGACGAGTATTTCAGCAATTTTATTTTGTACAGTTTTAGTCGAGTAGCCAGGAGTTTGATGGCAAACGATTCGAGATCAGCCTCTGCCACAGATCTAATCTAGCACATATGCCTTTAGATTCCTTACTCTCTTAGGGTTTGTCGGGCAATTACGCAAACAGATGAGAGAGAATGTCACGACGGGACTCACCTCCTCCTCACACTCATGCATGTTAACCGAGGTCGGTTGACTTACTCGACCCTTCAGAGTCGAGTAAACTAACCCCAATCGATTAACAAACCGGGCCTTATTTACGGGCCACTGCCAATCTCAACTGCCCATGCTGAATCGTGAACGCACCGCTGCAAAGTACACAGTGAAGACCCAAACCATTGGGCCACACACCTACGCATATGTCCTCCGACCAGGAAATTAATAAAAGATAGCCATGTATCCCATAATTTGGATGGTTACGGATAAACAAATCTCCGAAGACGAACGTCTGATTATTGTCGTGTACGTAATAGAGACAACAGGTGATTGCATTAACCATAAGTAAGCGTTCTAAACATTTTAATCACGTCTCTCTTTACATAACGAAGTCGAACAATGTGTAAATTTCAACGTTAACATGGCATCGATTATAATAATCAAGCATCGCTTTGACTTGGGAAATCTTTGATTGTCTTAGAGATATCCCGTGGGTAACACCAAAAGTGTTTTGATTAGGGCAGTTCGCTAATCCAGAACAACGTGTGTCAACCCATTTAACTCTACCCCATTCAAAAATTTGGACAGAGCTAACCCTTGAAATAATTTCTCTACGCTGGGGATCAATGATGATGTTTTTAGGATTTTTTACACACACACATGTATATATTTTAAAAATATTATTTAATATAGCTCTCGATTAGACATATTATCACGAATACCTTTCAAATAGGCGTAAATGTTGTAGTTATGTCCCCGTGATTTATTGCCATCGGCGGGAGGTGAATATTCCGTGAAATATACCATCCAATACCGTTGAGGTCCGTGAAATACCCAAAACACCTTTAAGAATTTTTTACATATATACCCCTGTATTTTTTTATTATCAAATATATCCCTTATTTAATCATATTATCACGAATAACCTTCAAATATCCCTAATGAATGTTATTATGTCATTGTCGTAACTCCCATGTCTTTAACCTAAGTTAAATGTGGGTTAAAGAGCAAAGTATTTAACCCGAGTTATGTTCTCGTCGGGAACGATCTTCTCGCAAGGAGAGAGGGGGCCTCACCAATGGTGGGAGGGGGGAGCAGGAGGTGGAGGGGGGCTCGTTGGCAGTGATGGGGGGAAGCGAAGCAGGAGGTGGAGGGGGGCTTACCTACAGTGGGAGGAGGGTGGAGCAGGGGGTGGAGGGTGGAGAGGGGCTCGAGGCGGTGGGAGGGGGGGCCTCATAGGAGTAGCAGGGAGAGGGGGGGGGACTCGTCGGAGGTGGGAGGGGGGGAGGGTTCTCTCTATCTCTTGTTAAGTGTATTTTAGGTATTTCACATATCCTAACGGTGTTAGAAGACATATTCCATGAAATATTCATCTTCCGTTGACGGCATTAAACCATAGGGACATAACTATAATATTTAGACCTATTTGGAGGGTATTCATAATAATATGCCTAAATGAGAGGTATATTTGACAATAAAAAACTTTAGAGATATATATATGTAAAAAATATATTTTTTATTTTGTTAATCATGAGTAAGTATGGTATTTACTTCACATTTAATCCTCGAGGGATGTGAGCCCGATGTTTTATGGTGGTGGTACAAAAAAGGGGTGGCAAGATGTGTAGGGTAGGGTAATACTCGAACTCGGGTGGCCCAATAATCGCTCTGCTCTCCGTACCACTCTGCTAGATTCTCCGTTACCAAAAAAAAGTATGGTATTTACTTTTTAATCCACATTTAACTCAGGTAAACACATAAGAGTTATTGGGAGAGCACAAATGCAATCGTTCGGGTATTCGTGACAGTATATCTAAATGAGGGATATATTTAACAATATTTTTTTTATAAGAATATATAAATAAACCCATGTTTTTAAATGCAAATAAACTTAGTCCATTCCATTCGAGGATGTGTCCACTCTATTGTCGTGGACTTTGCACATCTTCATATGCATCATATCTGGAGTCATGATTGGGAGGTACCTAGTCCAATCCGAATCTGTTATGTCTAATGAAGATGCTCGATCTTGTACTCAAATACAAACCGTCGGATGCTAAAGGGGAAGCTGATGATATGATCATGCCAAGACTCCTCTAGAATAAGTCTACAAGGAAGACCAAAGATCAGGGGGCCTGGGATGAGGATCTTAGGAAAAACCCTCCGATAGTTAAGTCAACAAAGGGCAAGAGCTGAAAGCAAGAGGAAACGAGAGGGTTTTAGGATATGGGATCACTCTTTATTAGTTGAGAGTTTGAGATGGGTAATATCTGATGATCTTTTTTGGAGGGAGTCACTGGGATTAAATAGCCACGAACTCTCTTCCTGGTCTCACAAAGCACGGCGAGAGGGGAGATAGATTGGGAGTCATGTTTCCCAGGTAAAGACTCTTACCGGTGTGGAACTCTTCACCTTTATCTTAATCCCTCATCGTCCTTTAGTCTAATTCGTTTGTAGAGAGTTCGCTAGCAATTATATTGGATAGGAGCTTAACCAGTATAGGTCTTCCATGAGGCCAAGGAGAGATCCTTGACGTAGGGCTGTCTTCCTCTTGATAAGGATTAGCCCATTTAGAGCCAAAGTTGTGGAGCATCGCTCCTATCTTAGAGCTTTTCTGAGGGGGTTCTCTCGGTAGTTTTTCGATCGCTCAGAATTATCCTGCGGGAGAGTCGTTCCTGAGCTTGTGGAGCCCTCTGCGTGGGTGTTCGTTCCGAGACTGGGTAGCACTTTTTGGGTCCTATTACTCGGGCTTTCAATAGATAGGTCCCGATGTTTTAATGGCCTATCATCTACCCGATCAAATGTGTCTCGTGGACTTTTGAATCAAAAAGAATTAGTGGGTCTAGAGATTTTTTTCCCTCCCCACCTAATTATTAGAAAAATGTCTAGACTACATTTTGGTTAGGACGGTGAGAGGGGATATTGGATTCCAATGACAACATAATAAATCCAACCAATTCCATCTAAATGTCCTCCACTTCCGCATGACATGATTTACCGATGCGAGAGTTTAATATAGGCACAATCCGACAATGTTGGAAAGAACTTTGAAAAGCTCTATGGTGGTAGTTTATGAGAGATTTTGAAATCAAAATATCTATTTGACCTTTTGACACGGTTGACGATGTATTACACTGTTTAAAAATTTCACATTTATCTTTTGCTGCTCGATTTTGATGTGAAGGTAAAACGGATATTTACTGTTGGTGTTTGGGCATAATTTTTTAAATAATAGGCCTATATTAGTTAAATATGTTGTGGTTCATATATTTATGATCTCTGGACCCTTATATCTCAACATCACATTTTTATAGATTCAACGTGGTATCAGAACGGGTCATAGATCTAACTCCATATATTGTCATTTCTATCTAATTAATGTCCACGACTTATCTTAATAATGAAAAAAGTATTAATGTTTAGAGATAAGTTTTTTGGATATTAATCCCGTATTAATTAAATATGTTATGATATATGTGCTCATGACCTCTGAAATTTTACATCTCAACAACCCGAGTCATTTGTAAATTTTTTGAAAACACGTACGGTTGACAGAATACAGGTGTCAAAGGTTTTTTTAAAAATCTCAATTACCACCATCCTAACCAAATGGACCTTTAGCCACGTGCTGCGTTGCTGGCGGACCCACTACAGTCTACAGCATCTGGTGTGGCTCGGCATCAACTCCCCAATCGATTCTGGAAGAGAAACGTGCCCTTTTGGTGTGTCACTTAATGCAGCCGGTTTGCTGCACCTATTTTCCCATTTTATTTCATGCAACCTGGATTTCTTAAAAATGCCCTAGGACGGCTTTGACATCGGGTTGGTCGGGCGGATAGCGCAATCGGGGAGAGAGAAGCTCCCGGTGGACCCCGCCTCCCCCCTCACACAGCCTCCGTTAACTGAGGGCGATTAACGTGCTCGACTCTCCGAGGTCGAGCACGCTAACCGTGCTCGATTAGTAAAGGGGACCCTATAGTCTCGATTTACCCGAGTTAATGCTGCTCTCACTAAACCTACAAATTGATGAAACCGACTGCTAAAAACCCGTTGTCCTGTTCATTTATCAAATGGGCTCTATAGAAATAGATACTCAACTTTGGAATAAATCAAACATAAACTTTCATTCAAGATTAATTTATTTCCTCATCTGGGTCTTGTTTGGTCTACCTGTTACTTCGTGTACTCTTGAACGTTTGGTGCGAATGAAATATATTATGCTTCCAAAAAAAAAAATTTGTTTCCCCCGAACGTGTCGGTTTTCGGGTGCATCCTCACGCAAGGGAAAGTGTGAACGCATCCCTTCCTCGCCGTATGACGACTGCAGGTGACGTCAACCAACGAACCCAGGAAAAATAAACGTGCTCTAACGTCAAACTTCACGGGTCACCCGCGACGCTGTCCAGCGGGCTTGTGCCCTTCTTCTTGCGCGAGGCACGCGCGACTTCTTCGTCCCCTGAATAAGATCACCACCTCGGCGGGACGCACCAATGCCGCGTGGTCCGCGTGTGACAATTTGAACGCGTCCGCCTTTGCGGTACAGGCCCCGCGGTGAGGGCATCGAGCCCCTCATTCGAATTCGCCTTTTCCCCTTACTCCGACGTGCCACCAAGACAGCCACCCCTAAGCGGGGTCGCCAGGCTCTCCCAAGTCCCAACTCGCGAGGGCCCTTCGCAGCTTCCTGCCACCTCCATCATCGTGCATCTCCGCCGTGGTTGCTCTTGCTCCGCGGCTCTCATGGCGGCCCTGATCCGCCTGTTGAGGGCCTCCACTTCGCTGTCGTCTTCGAGTTGCTTGTACTCCGTGGTGGTGCGGAGGGGGCTTTCCTCCCTGGCCTCCTCGGAGGCAGACCGGAGCCCGCCGTCCTCGCAGCGTCTCGGCTCCCTCCCGTTGTGGAACGATCCGAAGGAGAGGAAAGTCCAGTGGGTGTTCCTCGGGTGCCCCGGCGTGGGGAAGGGCACCTATGCCAGCCGCCTCTCACAGCTGCTCGGCGTCCCGCACATCGCCACCGGGGATCTCGTCCGCGAAGAGCTCAGCTCATCTGGTCCCTTGGCTGATGAGGTGCCGCCTTGATTACCTGCTGTTTCCACGCCCCCCTCCCCCCCAAGGGTTGTTCCCCCTTCAAATGGATCTCTCTCTGTTTTCCTAATGTTGCTCTTGCAACTTTGCAGTGATTTTGGAGGATCCCGTATAGATTTCATATTTAATTGCACTTGATGCACTTGCCACACGCATAGCCTGGCCTCTTATGTTTTCCAGATGGTTCGGATTGGAGGAAACCCTGTGCTTAGCTGTATGAGGTTGTTGTGAGGAGCTTATCTACCTTGTACAAAAGAAAACCTGTGATCGCCTCGCCGGTTTTCCCTTAGGTCTGGGATCTACCGTTTACACAGGTTCTCATGTGTATGCGATACAGCGATGACAGAATGTTACCGGAACTCTCAGGAACTACTGAGAGAAGATTCTGTGTAGGAACATATGCTCATTCAAGACTCTTTCCAAGGTGGTAGATTAAAAATATTTTCTTTTCGCTTTCTTTGACAGAAAAATCTTTATATTTTGAACAGAAAAGTGCTCATCCAACGGATTGGAAACAAAGTTCAAACGTCTTAAGGGAGTTGTCTCATTTTCTTCATCTTGGTGTATGGGTGGATAATTTGAAGGAAGGAGAAGATTTTAAAAAGGGGAAGTAAAAATATACTGAATGATACGGTGCCATAGGAAGTCACTCTTTTGGGCAGGGGCAGGAGTCCATCACATCAGAGGTTGAGGGACACTCCATGAAGGAAAGGGTGGGGGACCCTCGTGCCGGGTGTGGGAGGGTATGCTGTAGGAAAAAGGGGAATAACAAGAAAAACTCCTTATTTACACATTAATTTACGATTATCCTAATTATTTATCTTTAAATTCCATCGACGACTGGATAATTTGCCCTCAAATCCACCAATCCCTGCTTGTTTTGAATGCCCATACTTGTTAGGGGGAATATAACCTTCCTGTTGCCTCATTCACTAGGGTAACAAGTTGTGCGCCTTTTTATTTATTTATTTGAAAACGTGGAATTAACTATTGTGTGTCAAGGAAGAGAAAAATAGGTAAACGGGAGACTCTTCCCAACACCCCTAGGGCCTCTTTAATGACCGGTTAGGATAAGCCAGTTGGGTTACTCCAGGGTAGGGTAGTAGTCCAGCAAGTCTTGCCTTTTGCTCTGTAATTGTTTCCTTATTCTACTTGGAATAAAAAAATAATTTAGGTAAAATAAATAAAAAATAATCGATAAAAATAAGTGAAACTAATCTTATTATTCTGGTATATTCCTGAATAACTCGTTCTGCCCAGAAGTGCCATCAAACTCAGTTGACTAGGATAAGCCGGATAACCCACCCTATTCTAAGCCTATTTGTTTATCAAAAGGGCCCTTATAGAAAACCTATGATTCATAGTATTAATAAATCCCAGTGACTGATCAAAGCAAACATGATCATATAGGCTGTAATAAGTCCCAGAGACTGATGTAAGTCCTAATACTAGCAGAACAGCATACAAGGCAAACGATTTGCCCTCTTGGAGAGAAATCTTCTACTTTTTGTGGTGTCTAGATACTTGAATTTTTTTGTCAATCTTCTTTCGTAATCGTTTCATTGATCTTGATTGTTTTAAATATTTGAATTAGTCTCTCTCTCTCTGCTTGGACCAACGCAGTCGTCTTTACCAATCTAGCATTTTTTTGGCTGTATTGCATAATTTATAGAGTCCTCAAACCAAGATTGGGGTTGGGTAATCCAGATTTGGTCTACCATGGCTTTCAAACATTGGTTCATTTCTGAATCTGAACCTTGATATGTTATTGTAATGTTCTGGATTGGTTCTGCTTATGGAAGCATCGAAATCTATTTGATGCAGCTGAATCTGACTGCATTCTGTCAAAGTGCTATTGTTTTTACTTGATATGACATTCTAGTTTTGTTGGGTTCTTTGGGCTGACAAATTTTAACATGAATTCCAATACATGTTTCGACATTTGTAAATCATTAGAACCATAGAAAGGCCTTATGTTTGCTCTCCATGCCTATAATCCTGAGAATTTGGATGGGGCGAGGTGTGGGGAGATGGATAAAAGAAAGAAGAGGTCTAATGGTGTGACTGCATGCTTTTGTCACATGCTATCACTATCTCTATTGCCTCCATGTGTCCACTGTCATCGTCAGTCAATAACAATGGCATTAGTGTGAGGAGAAGGAAGCTTATAACTCTTGGATGGTGTCATCCTCCAATATTACAACTTGGATAATGAGTAGGAGCAGCCACTGCCACAACAGTAGCAGCCACATTGGAATATGCCCTATTTCCTATTTCCTTGTTACATATATATATATGTTATTAGATGGTATTTCCTTTTTTATTTTTACATACGAGGAATGTGGGATCAGTGCATTTTGTCTGGATCAGTGATGTTTGGCCAGAATCAATCCCCATTCTGATCCCTGTTCTATACTTCTTGATTTTTACCCATATTTATAATCAAGGCTCATGCAATTTATGTTGTTGATTATCATCACAAACAAGGCTCTTGCCTGGTTTGGGTCTTATTCAGAACATTACGCATTCTTTCTATGTTTCTTCCTACCGCCAAGAATACAAATTATGCCATGGTTCTGGTGCAATAGGTACCTCACTGACTTTTTGTTGTTTTTTTGGGCAATCGTGGCCCCATGTTCTGCAATCCACTTGATCTGACTTTTGGAGAATAAAGTAGTTTTATGCGCAAATAATAGGACATGTTAGGGTTCTCTTTTTTGAATAGAAAAGAAGATTCTGTTGCTTTGATGTCAGAAGTCTTAGTACCTTGGTGGTTTCTGATTTGCCATCTTGAATATATTTCATCTTTTTGCAGCTCTCCGGAATTGTGAACCGAGGCAAACTGGTTTCTGATGAAATCATAATAAACTTGTTATCTAAGAGGCTTGAAGAAGGAGAAGCCAAGGGTGAATCAGGGTTCATCCTTGATGGATTTCCGCGGACAATAAGGCAAGCGGTGAGCATTTGACACATATTTTATACATTAGAAATAGGTTAGCTAACTTGCAATACAATGTCAAAAGCACAAATTCAGTTTCAGTTCTAGCTTTTACCCTTTCACCACATCAGAGATCATTATGCTATTGGTAATGACTAGCAGGTCCAATTTTGGATATCATGATTCAATGTTCAAAAATTTTGAAATGTGTATTTTGATACATGAGAGTTGCAGGACTTCAATCCTTGATTATTGTGTCCTGACTTCTGATTTTTTAATCAGATTATTCCTAATTTTGCTTGGATGCATCTTTTATTAGAGGCTTAATCTTGCTTGGCATCCTGGATAACACACTGGCCAAAACTGCCAAGAGTTGTTTTGCTCATATGACAGTTGCAAAGAAAGATATACCCTGATACACTTTTGATCACCATCTGATTACATAGAGTATGCATGCAAAATTTCTGGTAGGTGTGGTCATCTATTATGGTGCCATGCTTTCATCTGTTCTTAATCTAATATGTTTTCAGTCTTATCATTCTACATCAAAGTGATCTATTAGATCTGTAAATTATCTCTCCCTGATTTTTTTTCCACACCATAAAGGGATGCCAGAACTGGGGATGTCAACCGGTTGGATACGGCATGGACATACTATCTGACACCCTATCCACTAAGGGAACAGTGTATCCATTTGTTAATTAGTAACTACTATAGATAAGTCTGGGTGAGAACTTATGAAGCTCAAATTTCATATCTGGTAGGCTACCTGTAATATTGGGGTAAAAGCAGTCTATCTGAAATCATTTTTAAATATCTGGGTAAAATCAGTTATTGGTAGGTTACCGGACAGTTGACAGTCAAGGTGAGAACTTATGAAACTCGAATTTCAAGTAAATTGACCCATTAACTACTCCACTTAAAGTCAAACCTAGACTTATTAGAATAACCATTGTTTTGAAGATGCAAAAGTAGACAGACTTAAATTCGTTTCATCATGTAGAAACATAGAAGAAAAATAATAGTCCATCTAAAAGGCACTAAAACATAACTGAAAGACAAAATGAAACTAGATAAATCAACAGTTGCACATACAAACCCAGCGAAGATTTAGAGTATCTCAACTTCTTAATGTCAGCCCGTGTATTAACATCCAAAGGCTGATATTAATAGTATGGAAATATAAATCATTTTCTTAATGCACTGTCGGATAATGGGTTTAGAAATTGTATCAATATCCAAACGTTAGTCGATCAATTATAAAACCGCCGTCTGAAAACTAGTCTTTAATGCTTTATTTGGTTGGAATTTTAATTTTGATATACTATTGGTTTGGTTATTAATACTTTTGATGTCTATAACACTAATATTAAAATTGATATTGGAGGAATGTATAGGAAGTTAGCTAAAGAGGAAAAGAGGGTTGGGTGAGGAAGGGAGAGGAGAGAGAGTCTTGAGACCCGACCCGTATTAACATTCTTAATACTGGTTCAGACCCATATTAGATTTGTTATAACCAACTACTTTGATAGTGTATGAATATCAAAACTGCTCTATCCACTATTAGTAGCCATATCAAAATTGATATTGATAGAGCTATCCATTCCAATACAGCAAACAAACATGCATAAGCTAATGAATGGTCAGACATTCGGGTTTTGCCATTGAATCCTAGTCAGAACCGGTGGCTTGATTGGTTGCAGCTCACTGGTGACAGAATGATAGTATTAACAATTTATGCATTTTCTAATTGTAATCTGTCTTCTTTTTAACTTGTGCCTTTTTCCCATGAGCTTCCAGGAAATACTGGAGGGAGTGACAGATATAGATTTGGCGATCAACTTAAAGCTCCGTGAGGATGTGCTGCTTAAGAAGTGCCTGGGGAGACGGATTTGCAGCGAGTGCGGTGGAAATTACAATGTTGCATGCATCGACATCAAAGGAGACGACGGGAAGCCTGGGATATACATGGCTCCTATACTCCCACCAGCAAGCTGTGCATCAAAGCTTGTCAGTAGACCTGATGACACTGAAGAGGTGGTAAAAGAACGTCTTCGTATATACAATGAAATGGTATGATTTATTATTTTCTCATTTTTTATTTTTTAGCGGTTATTTTAATTTAAGGCCCCAGAAAAGATTCCCCTGATGCGTTGACTACCATGTCTGCACGTTTTTTGGTTGATAGATATCCACAGGGAGATATAATAAATATAACCTGGCTAAGTGGAGTTTTTTTTTTTTTTGAAAAGTAACCCGGCTAAGTAGAGTTGCACCAAGAAAACAAGCAAACATAAATAGTTTGTTTACTCATCGCAAATGAAGTATTATCATTGTGTTCTTTAATGATATCATACAAAAACATTTAAGATCTATTTTTCCCATGCAATTTCGTTCCTTATCCTTTTTTTTTTTTTAGAACCGGATGGTATCACTGTTGTATTGCATAAAAGAAGGGATTTACAAGTGTAATCTTGCAGCTTCCAAAAGGATCCCTGTACAAAAGTTACTGCCAAGAGGGCAGATCTCTAACTATCCCCCAACAAAGAAAAAAGAGAGGAGTTGTGGGACTCCACTTTAGAAAGGGGTTTGGCCCACTCACACATTCTCTCACAAACAAAAGAGACGACCCTTTCCTCCACTCTAGCTGTTATTTCTCGAAAGAAGGCAATACATGACGAAAAGCACTTTGCATAGTTTTGCCTCTTTAAAGTGGATAATGTGCCAAAGGTTTGCTTTATCTCTTCATGTCACCATTACAACATGCTATGATGGCTTTGACCATGTAAGCTCCCCTTAGAATAGTTCTCTTTAGAAATACGTAGCGGCCAGATTGTTGATCCATCAGGTTGTTTGCACATATGATGAAACTCATCAGATCGATCGGCTACGTGCAACTGAGGAATTTTGAATGGCTAAACGATTGGATATTGTTTGTGTATTAGCTCAACAAGGAAGAAAAGGGCAACTTAAAACCAAGGGTTCCCCATGAGCCAAATGCTGTCGACCTTTTATGATAGTTTATCATGTGTTTGGAAGTCCTATTTTCTTTCTGACTTAAAACAGTTTCTTGGATGTATTTTATCGAGTGACTCAAACGGGTCCCATTCAAAGAGATGCAAGTTCTTCAGGAACATGTCCGTAACAATAGAATTCTGAAATACTGACATGTGTAAACTTTCCTTGGCTCTATATTAAATTGAAGGTCTTCTCACTCAATGGTTGTTTCTGCAGACCCGGCCGGTGGAGGAGTTCTATCGCAGCCGGGGGAAGCTACTGGAGTTTGAACTACCAGGGGGAATCCCAGAATCATGGCCAAAACTACTGCTTGCTCTAAACCTCGAAGACCATGATAGCAAGCTATCAGTAGCGGCATGATCAACAGTTGGAGGTTACCCATTCTTCCCGTATGATGCCAGTTGTTGTGGCCTTGGAACATTCTTTCAAATAAGAGCTCAAACTTGGCCGCCGCTGGCTGGGGGTCTGGGGTTTTGGTTGGGCTTCTCAAAAAGTGAATTATGGGAAATCCTGTCAAGTTGCCATATTGATTAAGGGCATGTTTGGCAACCTATGTATATTTTATCATATAGATGGGCCATTCCCTTTTCTTCGTCGGCTGTGGGACACGTTTCATCTGCGTCCGTTGGCAACTTGACCGCGTGGTGACAGGATTGACTCGCGTAATCTAATGTGTTTCCCTTATTTGTAGCCTTATTTGTAAAAAGATTGATTGTTCCTGTAAAAACAGTGACCTTGTCTTCGAGAACATTGATTATTTGGAAGTTGCTGTTGTTTTTAGTAAGCTGAAACTTTTAGCTTAAATTTATTTCAGGATGAAAATTATTAGAAGTGAGCCTTTGGGAGTAACACTTAGTGCAAGCTCGGGTGTAATTACACACCTACAGTGTGCACCAAGTAAATGATTTTTTTATAAAAGTTTTTGGTAACGTGAGAAGTATGTCACTCTAATTCATCGTATAAGTCATATATTGATCCGAGAGTTTAGAAAATTTTAAAATAAAATGATTGATTTTTGAACAGTGGAGCCCAATATTATTTAATTGATATTATTTTTTTAGATTTTTTTATTGTCGGATGAGGGTATATTTTTACGACAAACAAAGTCAACTTGAGACTCTCGTTATCTAAAAATTTTAAATAAGAAAAAAAGAGAGTTGCTTAGTGTTTGGAATGAAAATTAATTCGAGTGTGCATTAAACAGGATGATTACATTAGTCATCTTCACCTCGGGAATCTCATTTTTACTCCAATGTGGGGGAATTTCAGGTTGGAACCTTTGATTAGTAGCTTAACATCATGCAAGCACTGATATCCTCTTTTTAGAGTAGTTGGATGGAGAGAGAAAACGTAGAAGTGCTTAAACTTGCCTCGACCAACGGATGAATTCCAAGTGAAAGCACATGCTTATGAAAAAATTTCAAGCCGTACAATTTGTGCATAAAAAAATCAGAGTAATAATGGCTACGCAGGTAAAGGTACAACCATATCTTCGGTGACCTATACCCTAAATTATGATTAATCTAACTCAATATGGATTTAACGTGGAGGCCGTCCCGATGGCTCTGGATGTGCATTAAATGGCAGATCCGATCCATTTAAAAACCAAACACATCCACCTCTTAAAAATAACCCTTCACAACCTAGCTATGATTAATCAATGAATGCAAGTTTGTTTGATAAATGAAGATTGAATTGAGAGATAAAATTTTAAATTGAAAAGTTAAGGTTTCAATTGAAAAAAATGGAGGATTGAATTTGAATTGAAAAAGTAAGGTTTTAAATGAGAAATATAAAATTCACGACTACAAATATAGTTTGAAAAGTAGGGGTTTGAATTGAGAAATGGAGGTTTTAATTGAAAAATACAATTAGGTGTGAAGGACATTTTCACGATTTGGGTTTTCAAACGGATATTAAAGTAAGCCCAAACCCAAAGCCATCATGACAAAGACTGAATCATGACATGCACCTAATGAGTCTCCTCACAAGTAAGGCTTCATTTGAAAAAGATTATGAAATAGATTCCAATTATTTAAATCCATATTATGACACAATCTTTTCTAAATAAATCATAGACATCTTGATCTACGTAAAAACAAATAATTGATGAGAATAAGAGATATAAATTTAAAAAGTGGACGGAGTGATAATCTCCCAAAACTCCATTTTATGAACTTTTCAATGATTACAATGAATTTCAATTATTGAAATGAAGAAAAAATAGTCAAAAGTGAGTGAACCATCAATAACATTCATAGAATTTGAAATTTGAATACAAAAAGTAATTTTTTTTAGACAACTACATATAAAATCCATTCACACTTGAGTACATTCTCAAATGAGATTATTGAACCCTCATTTTCAAATAAAAAATTCACCTATTTTTAATAATATATAAAAATTGAATTCTCCATAATATGGTCAACGAAAAAATGTTACCAAACAAAGCCTAAGTGGCTACCTAGTTGGGCCAATTAAGAGTCTGGGGTGCAAGCGACTTATGATGTGCTGCACCTTTGGACGTGCAGCAAGTGCCAGTCAAAAGCAGGGACCTTCTTTTAAACTTTTAGTTGCCTTGTAATGCTGATGAAAATGAATCATTCTTATTGTTCTAAATTGTCACACAATGCAGGACGCATCCATTGCATGCCGGCGCTCAAAAGATGAAATCATTAGAAACATCTTGGCTCCTTGAGGGATTCTCCAAAGGGGAGATACAATCATTTTACTCATCAGATGGGACAACTAAGTTCTAGATCAAGGATCAGATATTTAGCAGCAAACTGGGGCCATATGCTGAGTCCACCTAACAAAACAAGCCAGGAAGATACATTCTCCTAGAAGGCTAGAACAACAAAATAGAATGAAAAGAGAACTTGAAAACATATTAAAAAGAAGATTTTCAGGATACACACCTGTACAGAGCTTCATCTGTACAGGACTTCACAGGTTATATACCTCTACACGGCACCACTCGGGATCTCAAAATTGCTGCACCCTCAGTTAAAAAGGTTGCCACTTGCTGTGTGCACCGGCTTGATCAATTCGATGAGAGTTTGAGATGCCTGCCATCCACATTTCTTGACACAGATCCGTGTCAAAATATAGATGACTTTTGAATGGTGATTTCCGCTTCTTTGCGTCTTGTTACAGGTGGGAAAGGAGGGGATACGGCACAATGGATAACCTGCTTCCCCTGGTAACCAGCTTAAAGCTACCATGCGATGTATGCTGGCATGCCACTGGATCATGACGAGGGAAGGAATCAACAGCCTTAAGCGACTTTCAACAAAACTGGAAGTAGTCTGAGCTGTGTAAGGTCACAAAATGGTCATCATGGATGTTCTTCAGAAGATCATCAGTGCCTTTCCAAATATACCAAGATATTGAAGCTGCAACAAGAAACCACAGTGTTAACATATGTTCTTGATGGGATTCCAATGACACTGAAGAAAATGCATATTATTATGCATGGGTGCATAGACCACCAGTGCAATCTGTTTGTTGATGTAATGCCCGATGACTGAATGCTGAGGGGATTCTGTTATCACATAAAAAGGTTGTTGTGCATAGGAGACCATGTAAAAGGTAAGTGGGTGACGGTAACGTGTTTTTTTTTTTGAGAGAGAGAGAGCAAACAGTTGGATTTGCCTGCCAAAATCGTTTAAGTTATACGCACAAAGTTCTCCTTACAAACATTAATATAACTTCACAAAAATCAATGAAGAAAAGAGGAGAAGAAATGAAAAAAAAGGGGGGGGAATGAAGAGAGAAGAGTGGGAAGGAGCTCGTACAGATCCAAACTAAATTTCTACTGTACAATGAATTATCATAAAAATTAATCTTATGAGAACTCTTGTCCTCCTTTTTGCAACATTAGAAAATGATGTTATTCCACTTCAGTGAGATAAGAAGCTTATCAAATAAAAAATCATGGTCTTCCCTGACAATCCAAAGGAAAATGTAACATACAACTATCGCTCGGATGCCACATGGTTTGAGAAGCCACTGGGAACTCTTGATCAACCCAGGGGCCTATACTTTGTCATAAGTATAATTTATAATGACATGTAAGCATCATCTAATCCACATGATCTATTTGCTAGATCAACTGGTTTTTCTAATGGCCTAGCAATAGCAGAGTGGACGAAGATTTGATCATGTTCTAAAACTAGGTAAATTAGGAGCACCTAACATTGAAATTGAAGGAAAACTCTACAGAGTTCATGGAAATGTTCAATTACACTGGCAATCTAGTTTAGTCCCTTTTACCTGCAGGAGGAACCACTTCCTGTTCTCTTGTTGTGTGCAATAATATTGTGCCCGAGAGAACGGTAATGAAACCACATAGTTCTGATGTTATACTGCTCACATCCTGTCCGGACCAATCCTAATTAAAGAACGAGATTATGAGAGCACTTAGCATTTTTTTAAGAAAATGAATAAAAGAATAGATAAAACATATATAGTAAAAAGAACAAGGTACCTTGAACATTATTGCACTTGCAAGTATTGTCAATGTGGTAAACATCACATAATAAATTGGCGAAACAATTGCCGTATTGAAGGTGTCCAATGCCTGGAATAGAGAATCCATATGTTCTTTCAGACTAATTCCACAATACATTCTTGTTTGGGTTTCAAGATAAGCGAGATGGCAATTGATAATATAATGTGACAATGAAGCAGTAGAGACATCATAGATTGGATAATGAAAGCAAGAATATCATCTATCACTTTGGTTCTGCACAAAAGACTGTCCTCTAAACAAACCTGGCTTGTCCAAGGTAAATCCAGGGAAGGCAGACCATACAAATGTCAAGTACAAGCACATTTGTGCTTGAGTTTCTGTCAGTTTTAGAATCAAATTGTAAATTACAATGCATAACTACAATCAGGGCAAATCTACTATGACACTTGGGCTTTCTTAAATTCAAACAAATTAGACAATAAAGCATGTAGGACAGCGCATATATAACTGGATTATCAACTCATGCCTCACCATCAAACCATGGTACAGGTGCAGCTGATTTAAATTGTGTGAAGCACACTACCTGACAAATTTTAGAATCACCAGCAGAGGACTTGCCCTTGATACGTACAGGAAGGCACAGACCAATGTTAAAGCCATGATGCCTTACGGTACACTGAAAACTTATAGGTGGACCATCAAGGGACAACTTTTACTACAGCAATTAAATCAAATTATGTGATGCCCAGGTGTCTCTATTGGCTATCTATTCACACTGGAACCAACAAATTAAAATGCAACCTTGTGATTGGAACATGAGAAGGAAGCCAAAAGATGACTTGTCATAGATGGGAACTTCAAACAGAGGTCTGTTGCAATAACAGAAAACACAAACCTTGTTAAGGTAATTCAACTGAGTGACCACGCAGATAACAGCAACTGAGATAAAAAGCCAGGTTTGGGGACAAGCAATTTGATTTATTCCCTCCAATGTCAGCTTAATCGCAATCCCGACGGCTTTTATACTGACAACCTATACATGGATAACGGATAACTTTTAGACGTTACTGATTAGCCAAAGTAAGTATCAGTATCCATGGGAGCTTGCAAGACTAAGAACTCTAAACCAAAAAAGTTACCGTTAATGATCCCATTAGAGAGCAGATGCCCAGGTAAATCAATATGTTTGTCTGCCCATACCGGGGCTCAAAATGCAGCATCAAAACCAAAACAATTGATATGGTAAAGGCAGCATATGCTAGAAATGCTGGGCATAAGACCAAAAATGAGAAGTTATTAGCTAAAATGATAAAACACCTGACCTAAAGCTGAAAATTAGATTGGTCAACTTGTTCATATCAATACCAGGCTGTGTTGCAAGCATCCAGATTTCATCTATTGAACTTGGAAGATGCTCCTGAGGTGCATGAATTACAATCACAACGGAACCAACTATGCAGGATATGCATCCAAGTATACCCAACTTCTGCAGCTGCTCCTTCAGCATAAAGTGAGCTAACACAGCACTGCCAAGTTATAAAAATTTAAGTTTTCTCTAATCCAACATGATTCTACAACATAAGACTTGTATGGAGTCGAAAATTAGCATACCTGACAATTATGCTCAACGCACCAAGAGGGGTTACTAGGACTGCCGGAGCAAAAACATATGCTATGAAGTTTGCAACCTCACCAACGAGCACTATTTGTCAAAATGCAAACCCGAAGACAAATGGATCAATCAGAGTACATTAACTCAATTAAAATAATAATGAAAAATTTAGTTGCTACTTGGTGTCAGTTCTCTTTCTTACTCGTCAACATTCCAGCCCACCAAAGTGGCTCCAGTAAATAGTCATATCCACCAACCCCTGTTAGTAATATGAAAACCATTAAGGAATAGAAAAAGAGATAAAGAGTTCAAGATGCACTTCAGAAAAGTAGGAGCAGGCAATGCCAAGATAAAAACAATGAATCAAGTAGAAGTTAGCATCAAGAGAAAAAGCATGACTGCACATTATTAAGCTATTATTTTCTCATTGGTTATGGTGAGAATTTAAAGTTGGGAAGATTTCATGTTCACTTATAAAGATATCTTCAAAAATATGACAAGGTTGTTTGCCAAACATTCCTTCCTTTCAACCTTTCAACTGATTAGGATGCGTCCAACAGTAAATTTTAATTGTACATATTATTCTGAATGCATGTATACACCAATGAAGGAAAGTGGTAATGCAGATTAGGAATCAGAGTTCAAATTGTGCTTTGAATTTTCACAATGGAAAAAAAGCTGACAGGGAGATCCTCATTGAACTCTCCTCTGTCATTTTTCACCAGATTTCCTTATGCATTCTGCAGAGAATACTAAAGAAAATTATTTGATCAAAGGGGTTCAAATCAAGACAAACAATCTAGACTCTAGAGGTCTTCATCTGCAGAAAAACGAATGTGGCTTCATGTCCATAACATTTAGTTGGAAATGACAGACTAAGAATAAACCATAATGAAAGTTGTCTGGTGGGAAATGAGTGGCAAAAGGAGCAGCTTGAGGAGGAGGAAAGTGGAAATAGAGGAAAGATGGAGGGCTACCAGGCAAGATTCACAATTGAAACAAAATGTTGCTTCCAGTGCTTGTGTAGAAGCCTTGCACAGAAGTCTGCAAAATCTGAGATTCAGGAAGTGAAGAAGGTACGGGCAAAGAATGAGTGTATTGCGGGGAGGCATTTGATGTGAAAAGTTAACCGGATAGCTCTCTTTACGGAGTTTGTTTTTTCCTTAAAAGATATCTTTATGGAGTTCCTGTTTAAATGTAGAGTAAGCAGATGCTTAGAACTGAATCATTGTCAAAGTAGTGAAAAAATGCAGAGGGAAGATTAAATATTCTTGGATACTTGTTACATTGAGACTGAGCGTCAGTTCATGGCAGCTTCACCATTTTTGGTTGTTTTTTTGGAAGGTAGCCATTTTTGTTTTTTACACTGGAACCACGTCAATAATTGCTTGCAATGCTCTAGCACAGCACCTTGCCACCTGCCTCTGCAGTTCTTTCTTGAGTTCTTTAATCTGTAATTAGTACTCCTTGTATGGTTTCATCTATTTAGTCTGATATAATCATCACCCTACTTCATTGCAATTGGAAAAACATCTGGATTCGACTAAGAATCAAACCTGGGACTGCTTCATGCTCATTTAACCTTTTTATTTATTTTGCCATTGAAAGAACAACTTTAACCTCCACCTACATTATATAACTTACAAAATATCCCTCCAGCATGCATTGAATAGTACCTCTGAACAATCCTGTTTCCATAATAAACTGTCTAAATGTCACAACTGTCCGGTGTAAAACAACTCCATTGACTGTATACTGCACGAGTTTCCCATTCTCTACAACTTAAGATCCAAGTTATTTGTTATACTGGAACCAATGAACCTATCTCCTAATTGTATGCTTAACCCTCCTTAGTCCTTCCTTACCCACCTTTCAAGGACTCTCTGCTTTGTAATGAATGAAAATCCAGCCACCCATATTCCACAGAGGCTCCCATCTATCAGGAAAAGAAAAAGAGGGACGTCCTAACAAACATCACCACTAGCTGATGATTCTGGACCGACTCAATTGCATAAAACAATAAAAACGAAACTTTTATCTAGATGAATGGAACCACATTGGAATTATTAATACAGATTTCCCAGAAAAGAAGCTGCATGGAACTACGATTTCCAGGGGAAAAGGCTGTCTAAGACGTCGCACACCATTTCCCCTCTCTCGATTATACTACAAGATAATTTGTATGAGTTCCCGGCCATGCCACGTGCCTTACTGATGGAGGTTAGCCGAAGCCGTAATATTCTCGATATTATCAACAGATTAAGTCGAGCACAAGGCATTACCATTTGTTAATCACAACGGAACAAGAATTCACCGGAATAAAGACACAAAAAGCATCGAGATCATACAAACAACCATAAAACGATCTATCGCATAAAAAGAATCACATTGGAAGTTGAAATTATGGATCTCATGCATTCCGCTGATGCGGCCCAAACAAATCATCGGAAACCTAAATCTAGCTATCGTCAAAAGGAGATTTAAAGAAAACCCATCATTGCAAACGAGATCTACAGCCCAGAACTACCCCCGCACAGACCTGCGCGTGTGCCCGAAAGCCCGGCGCGCTTGAGCCCCTTCTTCTTCAGGATGAAGCTGGCGCCGATGAAGGCGCTCGAGAGCACAGCCAGCACTAAACCCCTCGTGTTGTCGGAGACCGTCATCTGGTACCCTCTGCTACCCCTCTCTCTCTTTCTCTCCGCTTCCCCTCCGATCCTCCTTTCTACAAAGAGGAGCTTAGGAAACAAACAAGAAGAATTAACAAAAAGACGAAAACCCAAAATCCCACAGCTGGGCGTACGCCGAGTTCAAATTCTCCCGCCGGCAGATTCGAATCCTACGCAGGGAAGGCAAGGTGATCGAATGGGGCGAGGGTGGAGGAAGGAGAAAGCTGTCATCTTCTGCAAAATAGAGATGCCAGCTCGCCGTTTCTTTCCCCCGTTTAGAGAGAGAGAGAGAGAGCTAGAGAGAGGGAGAGAGAACAGCGGAAGCGCGTTGTGCTCGGGGCGTATCCGAATCGGCGTTGTCCGTTCTCGTTCGTGTCGCTGCGCAACGGCGTCCGCTGTTGTGGCCCTCTAGTTAATTCCAACAGTTTTCGGTGACGTCAACGGCAGTTGAAGGCGGTGTCCAGTCAGATTCTTTCCGATTCGCATCGCTCCTGCGTGAGTAGCGATGCTCATAAAGTTTGAATTTTGGGATTCAGCTGGCGGCTCCTTTTTGCCCATTTTCTCTGTTTTTTTTTCACGCGGGGTCATGCGTGCACGGCTTCTTTTTGAATTTTAGCTTCTCGGGAACTTTTTTTTTGGAAGCAAGATAATATGATATTCATTCATAGTAAACTGACACCGTAGTACATAGACACGCTGGATACAGAGACGAGAACATAAACGGCCAAGACGGGCTAGAACAGATGACAATCATTCCGGGTGGCAGTAAACATAAGAGAAGCAAAGAGATAGCATACGTCAAACATAGTTGTGAGATCTTCAAGGCACCGAGGCGGAGGTATCTGCAGACGACGATGACGGATCTCGTACTCGCGGAGCACTTGGCATCCGAACCGCACTGAACAAAGGCGGTGATAATAGGATACTCGGGAGGCCAGCATCGCGGAGGATGCATGGGGTTGATGCTCAGAATCTCCGAGTCCTGATGAGTTCGAGGGTGAGAACCCGGTATCGGCGCCGCTGACCCTGGCTACGACGGAGGCTCTGAAGATGCCCAACGCCAAAAGACCTGCACAGGGAGAGAAAGAAGTGGGGGGGGGGAGGAAGGTGGGACGGAGGCCGGCGGGACGGGGGCAACCAGCAGAATGAGGCGAAGTAAGGGGGAAATGTGGGAGGGAGGCGGAGGGACAAAACGGCGGGAGGGCGGGGGGGAGTGCGGACTGGGAAGGGGGGGGGGACCCAGGGGAAGGAACAGCGTAGAGGGGGGGGGGGGGAAGCACGGCGGCGGCTCGCACGGGGGGAGGGGGGGCAGTGGAGGGAGGTGGGAGGCGGATGCCCGGCAGAGGGGGGGGGGAGGTCGGAGGGCCGGTGAAGATGAAGGGAAGAGGGGGGGAGGGAGGGCGAAGGAGCGACGGGGAGAAAAAAGGGGGGGGGGGAGGGCCGGCGGGGTGGGGAGGGGAATGTAAGGGAGAAGATGGGGTTTCCAGGGGTAAGCCCCTGACGGGTCGAGAAGGGGTACGAAACCCCCCTGACAAAAACAAGGAAGTCCTAGGGGACTCACCTGACGGGCCTCCTGGAGAGGAGAAAGGCCTCCTGAGGAGGAGATAAAGGGGGGGGGGGGGGGGGGGGGAGTTCCCGACGGAACTCCCCCCACCGGCGGTTCCACAGGGAGGGAGCTCCCTGCGACGGAGGAGGAGGGGCTCGGCGCGCAGTGACTCCGAAGGACCCCCCCGACTAGTGCTTCTCGGGAACTTGTTCGCTCATCTAGCCTTCCATGTATTTTGATGCATGGATGTAGAGGTCGTTTGTTCAACCTAAAATGTCATAAAATATATATTTTTTGATATTAAATAATATTATATAATAATTTGTATATAATCATGTTGAGTAACTATTGTAACGTAAATTTCATAATCCTTGTCCGCGTTAGAAGACGGCGATAACAAATCACTCGTATAAAATAAATATGCACGAAACAAGAGAGAAGGAAAGAGAAGATGAGAGAGAGATAAAAAGTGATTTACGTGGCTCTATTTTCCAGATAATCTCCTTGCATCCATGTAACCTTCCTCAACTTCTTTATCTGCACTAACATCAATCTATCTCTGAGACTCGCTTTCTCGTGTTACAAGGTTAAATTAAACTCTCCCTATTCTCAAGGGCATTACTAGGCAAATATTTACTAACAGTAAAAAATATTTATCTAATTATTGGTCATATTTAATAATTAGTTACAACGACAAAGACATCTTTTTCTAGACTCCTAAATGTAGAGAAATGAACGTACATTGTCTAAAACGTATTGTCAATTTTTTGTCTGAGCTATCTGATCTTCAATCTTATTTATTTGGATTTACGACTTTCATTGTCTTTGTCATTTTGTAAAATTTTTCATTTGGACGATCTCATCGTTCAAGTCTTACACTTAGACGCTGTTCCATCTAAGTCAACTTCAATTTCTAACTTAGACGCTGCCTCGTCTAAGTTTAACACTTAGACACTATCCTATCTAAGTTCTTGATGGGGACAGCGTCCCAAGGAAGAGGTTCAATCCGACGTGGGTGGACCCACGCTAACAAAACTCGGACCTGGAGATGATCCTCATCATTAAATATTTATTCTTTTAGTTTCCCTGTACAATAGTCCATTAATTATATCATTTTATATTTCTATGCATCTTTCCGTATTTCAAAGAGAGTCATTAGATAAGTCTTTTTATATACCTAAGTGCCATTTAGTACTTCTAAATATCTTAATTAGAGAGCCATTGACTGTGTCTCGTGGCTTTCCTTCAATGGTCTATAAAAGGTCTCCCAAGATTGACATCTCACCCCTCAACAAGCCCAAACTCTTAAGGCCATTGTTGAGGGTATAGCTTATGCATCTCATCCTCCTCCCACTTCCTCTCGGGTGACCCATCACCCTTCTCCTTCTTCTCACACCTTCTACTCATCCTCTCTCTCGGGTGGCCTATCACCCGTCTCCTTCTTCTATCCATCCTCTCCCTCGGGTGATCCATCACTCGCCTCCTTCTACTCATCCTCCTTCACAGCCCCAAGGCCCATATACTCTTTGCACCCTGGTCCAATCGGGTCCTTTTATGGGCCATCCCATTAACCCTCCACAGCCTTCATATCAAGTCACTCCTCCAAGGTCTCATGACCAACCCTTAGTTGCATATGTGGATCCCCTCCAGCAAGCTCTTATTGAAAAGATTGTCAAGATGGAGAAACAATTGAAGAGGGTCACAAACCCACGGCCTCCTCCTCCTCCTCCTCCTCAAGTCAATTCCCTTCACACTTTCATGAAAAACATAACCAAGATGGAGAAAGATTGGAAGGAGAGAAGAGATGACAATGGCATCACGAAGGCATGTGAGCAAGATGTTTTATCAAGCTTTAATGATCAAGTGGACGCCGTCCGCCCTCCACCCATGCACCCCATTCATTCATATGGCCCTCCGTCTCCACATTCACCTCCACAAAATCCTCCACCTCATCATACTCCGCCACCCATCAATACGCCTCCACCACGGCGTCTATTTGAACTTGATGATTATGAAGAATTGGAGACGGCACATGATGAAAATTATGAAGATTTTGAAGATACACCTACTCCAAGTTTCCTTCGATTTCCTCTCCCTCTATTATCACTTGAAACCCCTGCTCAGGATGAAGTCGCCATCTCTGTCTCGGTTTATGAAATCTCTTGGTGTTATGATGATGGGTCAATACTTCAACAACCCACATCGACGCACCATGAGTCTTCCCCTACCCTCAAAACCTATCGCGCCACCAAAATTAGACGTTTCCTACGAACCAAACCTACCATCATTAACCCTCCAACTACACGATTAGCCTCCACGCCATCGCCTCCATCGCGCCTTCCGCTAACTCTTACCTAATTAACCCTCCATTGCCGCCTCCTCAGCCCTCTATAATCCACGAAACCCCAAAGCCAATTATCCCTAACTCGCCACCTAACCCTTCACCTAAACCCATGGTTGAACCTGAGCATGGCCCACTTATTTTTGCACCCGAGCCGACCCCGTTTACTTCTAAGCAAGGGGAGAAGCTCGACGTGTTTGAACCTCCACTTCCACGTACCTTCCCAACAACACCTTACATTCAACCTCCGTCATGCATTGAGCCTACCGCCTCCACCTCACCTTTCTCTACCTCCTGATGCGGGACGACTACGAGACTCGACGTGGACGGGTTGCGACCTTGGACTCTATAGGACGACGCGACTGGTTGGATGACACGACCAGCAACAGCGTTACAATGCGGCACCTAAAGAGCTCCAGAAGAGGCGATATGTCCCAAACAAGAAGTGCTAACTCACGGGCGTCCCCATCGAGGGAAGCGCGACGATCTGCACGGTTGGGTAACCGGCTTTGAGTCTCGAGTGATCGGCTTACTCTCACACTCGGAATGAGTCACGGGACGGGTCTCGCTCTCTGTCTCGCAGCGGTGATTTAAATGATACGAGCTAGGATCCTAACATGCTCTCTAACAGCGGCATAAGAACGTATACTAGGAAAGCAAAATACGTCTACGAGGGGGTTGCGGTTGTACCTCCACGCACGGGCGTGGGGAAGACGTCCCGGCCAAGACTGTGACTCCCGGTACAACGGTAATATTTAATTACAGTAAAAAAATAATGGCCCACTCCACGCAGGGAGGTAACAGGCTACACGACAACTCCAGGAGCACCGGACTTGGGTTGGCGGGCAGCACTTTGGCGGGTCTCGGGCGGCAGTAGGCGGCGGCTCCGGTTCGGCTACTTGCTGGTCGGCAGGACAGCAACCACGGACCTCCAAAGGAGCGGCATCCTCCGGAAGGCTTCTGGAAGCAGCGATTGACGGGGGCGCTCCTGGAGTGTCCCGGGTCGATCCCTGGGAGCGGCGGTCATCGGAGTAGAGGCGGGCAATTTCTTGGGATTTGTTTCCCAAGGCTGTCCCGCAGTTGTGTCTCTGGCCAGAACTGTGAGCTTCGACGAGATCGACTGGTTCACTCAATCCTGACGTCGGATCGTAACACAAAGGTACCATTGGAAAGGGGACTCAAAATCCTACGACATACTAGAAGCCCAAACTCATCCAACGGCTGGATTTGAAATTAAAATGACTGCAAGTGGACTAAGCACACTATCCCGAAATACAGAACAGGCTGGACAGAACTTAACCTCCCTGATCAAGGGATTTTACCGAAGGTCAAATGACCGAATTAGGACCTAGGATTTTTATGGTGGATAGAGGGGATGGTGACGGAGATGCACATAGGTCTTTTGTGAGATTTGGACAACGTTTGACGGGGAAGAAAAATCGGGTGCCAAGATCTATCCCACGGATCTACACATATGCGGATTTTGGGGAAGATGAATAGGTGGCTGCAAAATAGACTAAACGAGCTCTGATCTACTTCAAATGTAAACTGGGAATGGCCTAAGATGAGGGAAACCTACCCTCAAAGTTTTGCGACGATCCAACGGTCGGATCTTCCGTACCAGACCTCTCACCGAGCTGCTGTCCTGTAACTCCGAGTTTGGGGCAGCCGGATGAAGACCGGCTTGTGGTGACTCACCGGCGGCACGAACGGCGGCGGCGGCGGCGGTGAACGTTCACAATAGATAGAGGAAGAAGAGAAGTAGAAGAAATTTGAGAGAGATAGAAGATTTGGGATGAGGTCTAGAGAGAGTTGGAGGTGGGAGGAGGAAGAACACCAAGAACACTCAAGAGGGAGAGGGGAGTGCACACCAATCAATATTCTCTTCAATTTTCACATTAGTTCCACACAAAATACAACAAGAGACTATAAATATGAAAACCATAGATCTAGATCCAAGGACATCCACTAACATCAAAGGACATCCACTAACTCCAAAGGACATCCACTAACATTTGGTCAAGGGTAAGTGGGAGATAAGCATGGGGGACAAGGAGGGGGCATCCTCTACCTTTGTCTCCTTGGTCTAATGGTCCAAGTCTTCTAGAAGTCCACCTTGGGCTTGGGCTCCTAATGGTCTTGAGGTCCAATTTAGAAATTGGACCCTTTACATGAAGTGTAGCCCATATTACACTCTCGACCCAACTAGAAGCTAAAATACAAAATGCACACTAATACACTCACAATAAGCAAATACATGTTAATACAATCATAATAAACATAGGAAAGTATCAACACTCAAGTAGGGACTCCATACTATCGCCCAGCCACAAGGATGTCGATGTCGACCGAGTCGTGCTGCGGGTCTGGTACCGACGGCTCACTGAGTCGGGCCGTACTCGTGCTCTAGTGTCCTCACCAATTCTCCCCGAGTGGGAGAAGCTCGACCCCGTAGAGTAAGGGTCCGGGTCGCTCTGGTACCGATCCAGCAGATCTGGATCTATCCTATGTAGCTCTGCCCGGGTGATCCAAGTGTCATCGGACGCGGGCCATCCCCTCCAACGCACCAAGTAGCGCTGGTACACTCCGCCTCGAGTAATCGTTACCTGCTCATCTAGTATACATTCTATTTGCTCTCGCTGCTGAGGTTACAAGGCTGGAGGTGGACACTCTAGGGTGGTGTCACTCACAATGGGTGGAGACGGCTCAAAGGGCTCAATGGGTATCACCGCTGGGTCCCTATAAGCGACAAGATCCGAGACGTTGAAAGTTGAGCTGATCCCGTAATCCTCTGGCAAGTCCACAACATATGCATTCGATCCTACTCGTCTCATTACCCGAAAGGGACCGGCACCGCAAGCATGCAACTTCTTCACGGCTTCTGAGGGAAACCGTTCAGGTCTGACCCTGATCATCATAGAATCGCCCTCCTGAAACTCACGGTGGTGCCTATGGGCGTCAGCCAATTCTTTGTATCGTGCGTTGCTGGACTCAATGTGACGACGAATATGCTCATGCAACTGTCTAATATGGATAGCAAAAGACTCGGCTGACTCAGACACACGGGACTGGATGGGAGATGGGACTAGGTCTATGGGTCTCCTAGGTCTACGGCCAGTGACAATCTCGAAGGGGCTCATGCATGTAGACCTATTGACCGAATCATTATAGGCGAACTCGGACAAGGGTAAGACCAAATCCCAATCCCTGACTCGATCTTGGACAAGACACCTAAGAAGATCCCCCAAACTCCTATTGACAACCTCAGTCTGACCATCGGTCTGGGGGTGATATGCAGTGGAGAATTTCAATTGGGTGCCCATCATGTGCCATAGGGTCTTCCAGAAATAGCTAGTGAAGCGCACATCCCTATCGGACACTATAGTGCGTGGGAGTCCAAACCTGGAGACACAATGTGAAAAAAATAGACGGGCAACTCTAGAGGTATCCGAGGTTTTGGAGCATGTAATGAATAATGCCATCTTAGAGAATCGGTCGACAACCACAAAGATCGAGTCATACTTTCGGAGGGTGCGGGGTAATCCTAACACAAAGTCCATGCTAATGTCCTGCCATGGACTATCCGGGATGGGAAGGGGAGTATAGAGGCCGGTACTTTGCTTCCTTTGTTTGGCCATAGCACAAGTGCGGCATTGGGCCACAATACGAGCAACATCCCTCTTTAGGCTAGGCCAATAGAATCGATGCTCAACCGCCTCTATGGTCTTGTTCCGGCCAAAGTGGCCAGCAAGACCTCCCGCATGCATCTCCCACGTAAGAAAGTCACGAACAGAAGTCCGTGGGATGCACAACTTGTCACCCCGGAATATGTGACCCTCCTGTAGCACAAACTCGGTATAATCGCGCGAGGGACCATCCTGAAGGACGGCATAGATATGACCAAAGTCTGGACAGTCAACATAAGCGTCCTTCAGCCTCTCTAGCCCTACCACCTCCACACTCATGGTGGTCAACATCATCACCCGACGACTCAGTGCGTCGGCCACCTTGTTCTCCGCCCCTGCCTTGTGCTTAAGCACAAAGGTGTACTCCTGGAGATATTCCACCCAACGACTGTGACGAGCGTTCAGCTTTTTCTGGGTATGGAGGAATCGTAAGGCCTCATGATCAGAAAATAGGACAAACTCCTGGTGCAATAGATAATGCCTCCAATACCTCAATGCCTGGACGGCTGCGTAAAATTCTTTATCATAAGTGGAATAGCGCAGTTTGGCATCGTTAAGCTTCTCGCTAAAGAATGCAATGGGGTGGGACTCCTGACTCAACACTCCACCAATGCCTACCCCAGAAGCGTCACATGTGACCTCAAACACCTTAGAAAAATCAGGAAGTGCAAGGACAGGTGCCTGGGTCATATGCTCCTTGATGTCCTGGAATGCTGTGGCTGCGGCTTTGGTCCATACAAATGCCCCCTTCTTTATGCAATCAGTGATTGGGGCAGTGATAGAACTAAAGCCACGAATGAAGCGACGGTAGAACGTCGCTAGGCCATGAAAACTCTGAACATCGTGGAGTGTGCGGGGGTCGGGCCACTCCTGGATGGCCCTAATCTTCTCCGGATCAGCGGAGGCTCCATCTCTCGACACAATAAACCCGAGGAAAGTGATATGATCAGACATGAAAGCACATTTCTTCGGGTTGGCGTATAAAGTCTCATGTCTCAACACAATGCAGACCTGCCTAAGATGGTCTAAGTGATCCTCCCTAGTGCGACTGTAGATAAGAAGGTCGTCAAAGTAGACGACCAAGAAGACCCCTATCATAGGGCATAAGACTTGGGTCATCAACCGCATGAAGGTGCTAGGGGCATTGGAAAGCCCAAAGGGCATAACCAACCACTCATAAAGACCATCCTTGGTCTTGAATGCGGTCTTCCATTCATCCCCAGGCCTGATCCGCACCTGCTGATAGCCACTACGAAGGTCTATCTTTGAGAAGATAGTGACTCCCGACATCATATCAAGCAAATCATCCAGTCGGGGAATGGAAAAACGATACTTCACCGTGATCTTGTTGATTGCACGGCTATCAACGCACATCCTCCATGTGCCATCCTTCTTTGGGGCCAATAATGCGGGAACAGCACAATGGCTCTTGCTGTCCCGAAGAGATCCCCGACTCATCAACTCCTCGACCTGCCGCTGAAGCTCGGCATGATCCGTGGGACTCATCCTATAGTGGGGAAGGTTGGGCAAAGATATGCCCGGGACGAGGTCGATCTCATGCTGGATATCCCTCATGGGTGGAAGGCCTCCAGGGAGGTCTCCGGGGAATACATCAGAAAATTCCCGCAATATTGCGGCTATCTCTGGGGGATGCTCATCCTCGGACCTAGGGGCAACATCCTCAAAGCCTCGGACAACGACAGCTAGAATGGGGTTACCCCCGGTCACCTCCTGCTCCATCTCTCTCGGACTGATCATCATCAACCTCCTGGGTGGAGTTCCACTCTGCTAGGAGTAGCCGACGAGGTGGATGCCTGTGCCGAGGACAAAGTGGGTGGACCGGCCTTCCCCTGACCAGAAGTGATCGTAGTGCTGGGGCCAGCTGGTCCGCGGATAGATGGGTCCTTCGGCTGGACTGGGTGGAGGGTAATCCTATGGCCCTCATGGTCGAAGGTGCAAGTGTTCGACCTACCATGAAGGGTGGCATCTCGGTCAAAGAGCCAAGGCCTACCAAGGATGATACTACCCACCTCCATAGGTAGTACATCACACCAGATCGCATCATGGTATGCCTGGAACTGCAGCGGCACCAGACACCGCAGTCTGACCGGGATGGAAGTGGAATCCACCCAAGAAACTCTGTAAGGTGCAGGGTGATCCACAGGCGTCAAACCAAGGCGCTTGACGGTGCCTGTGGAGATAGCGTTGATGCAACTCCCGCTATCTATAATCACCTTGCAAGCTTTCCCTTCCAGCCAACAAAATGTGTGGAATATGGTGGTGCGACGCCAGTCGTCGCTCACCTGAGGCTGGGTAAGGATGCACCTGACTACACCCAAATGTACGTCATCCTGATACGAGGTACCAGGGACGTCAACTAGCTCGCCCTCCAATAACTCATCAAAGAATTCCTCGGCCAATTCTTGGTCCGGCTCGTAGCTGACTGGCACCAACTCAGGCGTGGGGTCACAGGCAAGTGTGTCGGCAATTACAAGTGCTCCCCGAGTAGGACACTTGCTGGCAAAGTGGCCAACTCCACCACAAGTGTAGCAACGGTCTCGTGTCCCATTGCCCTGAGATGTTCCACCAATCATTGGCCCCTTACCCTGGTCCTCTCGATGGACTTGGGGTGTAGGAAGAAGAGGCCGAGCTAGTACGGCGGGCTGATAAGGCCGAGTGGCAGGGATGGGTGCCTGTGGGCGAGGGGGAGGGTCCCTCGGAGGGAAAGTGCGAAGCCTAGGAGCAGTGGGGTCCTGCTGAGGGGGTTCTGGGGGACGGGCCATCGGAAACCGGCTATAGGAGGTAGGCATGGTACGAGGGTCGGTCCGACGCTGATAAGTGAACCCCGGGCGCTGGACAGGAGCGAACTCCGCCTCGAACTGCTCCAACTCTAGAGCAACCTGGTATGCGTCTTCCAAGGTGGTAACATTGCGGCGAAATAATTCATATTGGTAGTGGGGCTGCAAACCACGACGGAAGCGTGATACAGGCATGGTGCTATCCTCCGTAACGCCACATCGCAAAAAGTACTCGTCAAACTCCGCGATGTAGTCTGACACGGATCGGTCCCCTGGGGTGAGACTCTGCCACCTATCAATAAGTCGCTGACGGTACGTGGCAGGAAGGTACTTACGCCTAAGCTTGTCCTTCATCTCATCCCAAGAACCTATCTGAGACTCATGACGCTGAAAGAGCAAGCTCTCTACATTGCTCCAGTAAGTCTGTGCTTGCCCCAACAGCTTCATCTTGGCATACCTAACCCTCCGGTGGTCCGTCATCTCGAACCACTCATAGTACCAGTCCATGCTGGCCTCCCAATCAAGATAGATCTTGGGTTCCAAAGGCTTGGACCCATCAAACGTGGGAGGGTCCACACGGACGGTCTTGAGGATCCGTTCGTCCTCATCATCCCTATGTTGTCGGTGACCACGCCGGCGCCGTCCATTCCCCTCGTAATCGTTGTCGGACTCATAGTCCTCAAAATGGGGGGCACGTGGCCGTTGCTCCTCAACCCGAGGTGGTGCGAGCTGGGCAGTAGGCGCGGGCTGGGCAGCAGCCACGGGCTGGGCAGCATGTGCCTGAGGAGCCGAGAGAATGCCGGGTAGGTCTCAGCGAGGGGTTCTCTCCACACTCTCTAACCTTCCAACCAGTCCTTGGACAGATCGGTCAGAAGCCTCGGCGCGGTCCTCCATGGCTTTGAATCGGCTCTCCATACGCTCGGTATGCTTCCTAAGAGTTTGCTCGGACCTATCCATGCGCTCCATGAGTAGAGCTATCATGTCCTCCAGGGAACGGGCTCCCGGGTTGGCACCTCGGTGTTCACCCATAGTGTCAGGGCGATGGTACTGGGCACCTCCACGGGTGGGCATGCAATGAGATGTAAAGAGAGCTAAGGGTGACTCACTAGACCTATATGGATGGACCGATGCAAGTTGAGGAACCTAGACTTAAACCGATATCCGGTACTTGGCGGAGTCCGGGGATCCGAAGATCCTCTCACGCGAGTGAGTCGCCTCCCCGATAGGCGTAACCTAATGGTCGGGCAACACCTTTTTATATACCGAATATTAGGATGCAATGCAAGACCTTGGACAAGACTACCCTAGACTCAAACCGGCTCTGATACCAATTTGATGCGGGACGACTACGAGACTCGACGTGGACGGGTTGCGACCTTGGACTCTATAGGACGACGCGACTGGTTGGATGACACGACTAGCAACAACGTTACAATGCGGCACCTAAAGAGCTCCAGAAGAGGCGATATGCCCCAAACAAGAAGTGCTAACTCATGGTCGTCCCCATCGAGGGAAGCGCGACGATCTGCACGGTTGGGTAACCGGCTTTGAGTCTCGGGTGATCGGCTTACTCTCACACTCGGAATGAGTCGCGGGACGAGTCTCGCTCTCTGTCTTGCAGCGGTGATTTAAATGATACGAGCTAGGATCCTAACATGCTCTCTAACAGCGGCATAAGAACGTATACTAGGAAAGCAAAATACGTCTACGAGGGGGTTGCGGTTGTACCTCCACGCTCGGGGCGTGGGGAAGACGTCCCGGCCAAGACTGTGACTCCCAGTACAACGGTAATATTTAATTACAGTAAAAAAATAATGGCCCACTCCACACAGGGAGGTAACAGGCTACACGACAACTCCAGGAGCACCGAACTTGGGTTGGCGGGCAGCACTTTGGCGGGCCTCGGGCGGCAGCAGGCGGCGGCTCCGGTTCGGCTACTTGCTGGTCGGCAGGACAGCAACCACGGACCTCCAAAGGAGCGGCATCCTCCGGAAGGCTTCTGGAAGCAGCGATTGACGGGGGCGCTCCTGGAGTGTCCCGGGTCAATCCCCGGGAGCGGCGGTCACCGGAGTAGAGGCGGGCAATTTCTTGGGATTTGTTTCCCAAGGCTGTCCCGCAGTTGTGTCTCTGGCCAGAACTGCGAGCTTCGACGAGATCGACTGGTTCACTCAATCCTGACGTCGGATCATAACACAAAGGATACCGTTGGAAAGGGGACTCAAAATTCTATGACATACTATAAGTCCAAACTCATCCAACGGCTGGATTTGAAATTAAAACGACTGCAAGTGGACTGAGCACACTATCCTAAAATACAGAACAGGCTGGACAGAACTTAACCTCCCTGATCAAGAGATTTTACCGAGGGTCAAATGACCGAATTAGGACCTAAGATTTTTATGGTGGATAGAGGGGAGGGTGACGGAGATGCACATAGGTCTTTTGTGAGATTTGGACAACGTTTGACGGGGAAGAAAAATCGGGTGCCAAGATCTATCCCACGGATCAACACATAGGTAGATTTTAGGGAAGATGACAGGTGGCTACGAAATGGACTAAACAAGCTCTGATCGACTTCAAATTTAAATTAGGAATGGCTTAAGACGGGGGAAACCTACCCTCAAAGTTTTGCGACGATCCAACGGTCGGATCTTCCGTACCAGACCTCTCACCGAGCTGCTATCCTGCAACTCCGAGTTTGGGGCAGCCGGATGAAGACCGGCTTGTGGTGACTCACCGGCGGCACGAACGGCGGCGGCGGCGGTGAACGTTCACAATAGATAGAGGAAGAAGAGAAGTAGAAGAAATTTGAGAGAGATAGAAGATTTGGGATGAGGTCTAGAGAGAGTTGGAGGTGGGAGGAGGAAGAACACCAAGAACACTCAAGAGGGAGAGGGGAGTGCACACCAATTAATATTCTCTTCAATATTCTCATTAGTTCCACACAAAATACAACAAGAGACTATAAATATGAAAACCATAGATGTAGATCTAAGGACATCCACTAACATCAAAGGACATCCACTAACTCCAAAGGACATCCACTAACATTTGGTCAAGGGTAAGTGGGAGACAAGCATGGGGGACAAGGAGGGGGCATCCTCTACCTTTGTCTCCTTGGTCTAATGGTCCAAGTCTTCTAGAAGTCCACCTTGGGCTTGGGCTCCTAATGGTCTTGAGGCCCAATTTAGAAATTGGACCCTTTACATGAAGTGTAGCCCATATTACACTCTTGACCCAACTAGAAGCTAAAATACAAAATACACATTAATACACTCACAATAAGCAAATACATGCTAATACACTCACAATAAACATAGGAAAGTATCAACACTCAGGTAGGGACTCCATACTGTCGCCCAGCCACAAGGATGTCGATGTCGACCGAGTCGTGCTGCGGTTCCGGTACCGACGGCTCGCTGAGTCGGGCCGTACTCGTGCTCTAGTGTCCTCACCACCTCCCCTCAGAATAGGTGTGTTTCTACAAGTGCATGTGCCAAAGATCATGCTCAAGAGCCGAGTAAGAAGAATTTGGTTATGGCTACGCTATTCAAAAGTCAAGATTTTATTTGCCGGATGCCGATACGTGTTCTTGGGCCGGGCATTTTTGAAAGGTCTCCACCGATGCTCACCAAGGAAAGATGCCAATAGTTGATGCCATGTCGGCCCAGGGCCAAGATTATCAAAATTATATTGCTCATTAGTCAATATGTTTTTAAAGCTCTCATTGCCCCTTGTTCTGTCACGGTGCAAGTACCTTGCCAAGAGAAGGGGTCCTCCTTAAATATTGTAATGACGCATTCCAAGGAGATGATGAAGCTTATGCTCAAGGGCAGGGCATGGCATCCCTTGTTGGAAACTTCCAATACTATGTCTATACTTCCATGTAAGGGGATAATGCCCATGTTACCAAGTATTTTTCACAAAGATATTCCGAGAGCCCTAAACATTATAAAGCTTCCCATGCCGACATTCTGACTCCCTCACATTCATATCCCTCTTCTTCCAAGGGAGTCATTTTTGAAGAAGCCAAACCTATTTTGTGCCAAAGTTCCCATACTCCCTAACTTTCATTGTGGCTATTTATCAAGAGAGTTACCATTCACTTTGGATTATACAATCATTGAAACCTCATCAAATGAGAGCTTTTGGGCATTAATTCTACTCAATGAGTCATCTGGCCGAGCACGCTATTTGCCTTTGAGGGACAGACATTCTTTTGATAAGGGGCCTTCCATTGACCCATTCACCCTTTGTTCCCTGCCATCCACCAATCTCTCCTTATGGGCCACCCATTGGGTGAGAAGGAGACTTTTCTCTTTACATCCCTTGCATTTCATGCACTCCTCGCATTCCATACATTTGAATTTACATTCATTCTCTCTCAGGTCTCTTGACCCTCATCTTTCCCGTCTTTCGGAACCTCCCTGTAATACCCTCATTCCCTCTAATTTACCTTCGTTCCCAAATTTTCTACCCCTTCCCCCAGGGCATCACGACCCTCCACATTTTATCCCTCCGGAGCCCCCGGATCTCTCATTTCATTCCCCAATCCTTTTTGGGCATCACGCCCCTTCTTATTCTCTCCTTTCAGAACTTTCGAATTTCCTTCTCCTATCAATCTTCCTAGGGCATCGCGTCCCTTCTCGTTTTCTTTCAGAACCCAGGAACCTCTTTCCTTTCCTCTGATTTATCCTCCTACTTTTACAGGACATCGCGTCCCTTACCATCCTTTTCCTCCGGCATCTCCGGAACCACCTCTTTCTATACCTTTTCCTAGGGCATCACGTCCCTCCATATTTCCTTCCTCCGGAACCTCCAGATTCTTCTTCCCACCATGATTCTCATCCTCTGCCTCCGAACCCTCCGGATCTTCCTCTTTCCCTTTACCAATTCTTCTGCTAATTCCTCCTGATCCCAGGTCCGACCCGACTTCTCCTATATCAACTGCTTTGGGCATCCACCCTTTCTCCCACTACTTTTGAGTCTTTATCCCTCACCCCCTCACTCCCTCTCTTAAACTCTCTTTTTCTTCTGTAGACTCTTAATGTGATCAAGGTCTTTGTGCCTTAGTGAGGGAGTTCTAGCCCTCACATCTTTTCCTTTTCTCTTTATTCGTTGGAGTTTCGTCTGGACACCACTCCTTCATGATTAAGCCACTTCAAATCCTTGATTCATATACTCCTATCTGTCAAATGAGGACTGTAAATCTCATGATGATGAATAATGCCTCCGACAACTGCTCTACAACAAAGGTCGCATGGTAATTTGTTTGCGTAAGTATACATTTTCATTGCCTCTTTCATCTTCAAGCATGGTTTTCAAATGAAGTGCCTCTTAACATGATTAAGAGGGATAGTTTAGGCCTAGTCTTAGGTCTTTAATTTAGTAAAAAGAGTCTTTAGGCTTGCTAATGCAACACCGTTAGTTATGAGAACCCCGCGTTGGGAGTTCGGCATTCCCTCCCTGCTCATTAATGGTAACCTTTAGCTGGACACTGCACACACTTCACGGCGTCCTTAGCCGTCTTCTTTGGAAAACACTATTACTACTTGGGCCATACTCGAGGGCATACACTTTTTTCTCTTCTCTACTCGGTCAAAATATGAGGGTAGAGATAATTTGGGCAAAAAATAACCAATCTAAGCACACCCCGACAAGAGGAAGTCTCAAATAGGGACAATCTATTATGACATTATTCTCAATTTTCAATTTCAATCTCAATATCTGTCAAGTCCAAAGGACAAAAGAAAAAATAAAATGATCAAATGACAAATGAAAAGCAAGAAAAATTTTCAAGAACTTAGCATGGCCAGAGGGTAATACAGTTCCCTGCGGGATGTTATGAGCTCGGTCGTATGCATGCCTAAAAAGAGAATTAAGATTCGATGATATGACAAAAAGTCCCGACGCAACAGACCGAATCTCTAGGGGTTGTGCTATGGAAGAAAGTTAAACCCAATATCTTCTTAACTTATATTAGGTTTATCTCCAATTTTCTTCTCTTCTGCCTTTAAGACCGAGTGTTTCTCAGGTATGACCTTAGTAGGGACACCGTTAGCCAAGGGCAGCCGGATATAGGACGCCACTTTCAATGGACGCCATGCTTTGGACAGTTCTTAACGAGAGGGGAAGGAATAAGGACCCATAGCCAGTGGTTTGAATATCCCTTGGTGTTGTAATTAGCAATGTCTAAATCAAAATCTAAAAAAAATGAATATTTCTAAAATCTAAAAAAATAAATATTTTAAAATAAAAAAATAAATATTTTTTAAAATCTAAAAAAAATAAATATTCTCAAAACTCATAAAAATTTAATATTTTTCAAAACTCATAAAAATGAATATTTTCAAAACCCATAAAAATTTGCATATCTAAAAATCTAAAAAAATTGCATTGTATTTTTCGCTAACTGTTTATCTATATGGTGTCTTACAGGGACAACTTCTGTAAAGAGGACCAAGAACATGGGATGATGAGTCCTCCATTCACATCAATTTTCGATTCTCTCCCTTGTTCTCAAACATTGTTATCCATTAATTATCATTTTCTTGATTATTCTTGTCACTCTGGGCACCGCTTCAATCTTGATCATTCAACTCTCGAATCTTAATCATTAGGCAAGTTGTCATATTCGTGGCTTAAGCACAACAACAAACAATGATCCTTTGAATGCTTCGCATGTTTAATGCTTGTCGCTATGCTTAATGCTATACATGCTATGCTTTGATGCTATCCATGATGCTTTGCATATTTGAATGCTCTAATTCTTTAATGCTTTTTCATGATATGCATTGATTGCCTTAATTCATTGCTTGTTATTTCATGATATCTTGACTAATGAAAAGTTTGAGTGCAGAAAGAAGTTTTTTGGTCCCACCGTACGGGCATCACTCAGGTCCCACGTTGATTGCACTGCATTTCTTAATTCCCACACGCTTATTGCCTTCACCATCTTCCTTGTATGCATTTTTACAATATGTTATCTACGCTATTAGATTATATCAAGGACCTTGTGATTTTGATAAATCTAGAATTTAAGTTCCCCTTCATAAAAAATGACGATAATTTCAGATGAATCTTAGTCGCACGGATAGGCCGTTGAGTCGTTCAAGACTGGGGACGATGGTTCCTTTTTGTTAGTTAGTCGGCAGATAAACGGACTTTGGCTTAATATCAGCACACAAATTGGTATCTTAACTAAGTCTGGTCAGCTTAACAATATTATTCTTGATTACTTTCTATTTTAATTTATTTTAATTTTTTTCATTTAAACCCAACATGCATTCATGTAGGACTTTGAATCAACTTGAGGAAAATCACTCTTATAACTCGATTTTGAGAGTCAATTGATTATTAATTTTCAAGATACGAGATATTCCATTCTGAATTGAGTCCTTAGTTCGCCTTATTGCCATTTTGGGCCGTTTCCTTGAAAACTCATTTGTTTGAATTTCTATCCTCTCATTCAATCTTCCCTTAGATCCACCTATATTGCAATACGTCAACATTGACCGGTAACCGCTCTCCAATGGTGAAACCTATATGTTTGTGACCTAGGATACTTCCACCGCGCTAGAAGTTGATCGCTTCTTTTTCCTCTCCTTCGTGCACGCGTGCATACTTTTTCCTTCCTATATCCAAACAATTATTGCTTTCATCGAATCTCCTCAAGATTGATGCATCTTGAACTTTGAACCAATTCCTATCAAGTGGTGTTGATTGCGTGTCTCATCACACTTTGACATCTACTTTTCAGTTCGCTCCACTTCATTCCACTTTATTTCACTTCATTTCATTCCATTTCTTTTCATTCCACTCCGTGTCGCTCTCTTGCAAAGCAGACGCCGAAGCAGGACAGTTGTAGACACGTCAAAATTGACATCACTTTGAGTACATCTCCTATCACATTGCAATGCCTCAATTTGACTCTCAAATCAACTTGTTTTAATGGTTTACCTCATTTTTCCTGATTATTCAACTTTCTCCAACTTTTCACTATTTTTTCTCAAATTTTTCGAGCCCTTTTTGAATTAGAGTTAGCCCAGTGGACGTCAATTCTTTGATTAAACCACTTCACAGTTGACGTCAATTCTCCCATTTTGAATTCTATTTAAATTAAAATTTATGTCCGCAACCTAGGCGCTAATTCTTTAAACTGGCGCCTTTGCAGAAGTGCGTTAACTAATTAACGTCAGCCTACCTGACGTTAATTCTTCCTCTGAGTTTTACATCAATTAAAAATTCATATTTTAGAGAATTTACACCTCTTCACGAAGCCGTCACTTCTTTGATTAACGTCCATCCTTCGAACGCTAATTCCTTTTGCTATTAATATCGTCAAAAAATTCCTATTATTAAATCTGCGCCTATTCACGAAGGTGCCACTGAAATTAACGTCAACTCTTTGGACACTAATTCTATTAATTTCATCTAGAAAGTCTAATTATTGAATTTATGCCCTTCCACGAATGCGCTACTTTTTTAATTAATGTATGTTATTTAGATGTTAATTCCTTTATTTAATAAATTCATGTTGAAATTCATATTTCTTGAATTAACGCCTTTCTACAAGGGCGCCAACTCTTAAATTCATGTCCAGACCATGGACGTTAATTCCCTTTCTATAGTTTTGAGCTTTTAACTCTGTCCAAAATTCGTATTTATTGTTAATTCGGGACAGTTCCTTGAACGCGAATTCTTTTTCAAGTTTGGAAATTTCTGAACTTTCCATAATTAATCCTAAATTGGCGACATGGTGCCTGATGCAAATTTAATTTGCGGTCACTGTGGTGGGCGCTAATTCTCACATAATTTCGAACTCAACAGCAACCCTTCTGTTTCTCATTTTGAACTCCGTTTCCACTTGGGAAAGAGTCCCTATGGCTTTCTAAGGTTGTAAGGACACATGACATATGATTTCCTCTCTCCAAATCCCATTAAAACTTGATTTTATATTTTTAAGGGAATTTAACCTCCGAATTTCACCTCTATAAATAGGACTCCCCTCTCCATTGTGTTTAAGGCTGGTTCTATTGATTTTGGGGAGGTGATGCTGGACTAAAAGCTCAGGGAGAAGACTCCCATGTGCCTAAAAGCTACATCCATTGGAGCTTCCTCCTTCCTTGAAGATTGAAGATCATTGAAGCCCCCCTATTGTAACGACCTGAGAATCCGATTACCGAGAGAGACCTGATAACCCGAGACTCGAACCGCCGCCCACGAGCCGGGAGGGCTCGGAAGGGCTAAAAGGAGTGTGGAGGCACACAGAAATATGAAATAAAGTAGAACAATAATTGACAGAAAATAAATAAACAACTACAGCTACAACAGAGTCCAGTCCAACAGAAAGTACAGTGTAAAGCAGTAAAAACGTACCACATGATGAGTGAACACTCAGCCCGGCGAGCTGGCAACTGAGAACCTCCGCACCGCCCCTCGAACCTTGAGGAAGAAGGACCGCCACACCTGAAAAGCAAGGAATGAGTTTCCAAAACAGAGACTCAGTAGGGATCCCGCGGAACCCTAATCGGAAACAACGGCGGTAGCGGAAAGGAAGGCTACAAGAGCAACCGCAACCGCAACCGCAGGAACAGTAAACCAGGTGACCGGTCGAAACTCAGCAATACAACTACTCCAACTGTACCGGAAACACACCCCGAACTCACGGTCGGGGGCTACTGAACCACACTAGTACCACCTACCGAAGTAAAAACCCACGGCAACCGCGCCGTAGAGGCCTGTCTCCCAGAACACGGCCAACTTGGACACTCTGTCCAAAGTGCAACCCAGACGCCTGGTCACGGGTACCGCACAATGAAGCGCAACCTCGGTAAAGCCACTAGCACTAGTCTCGCGACGTGAAAACCAACACACGCGTCACGACGAAACTACCGAAACTCAGCGGCCAACCCGACATGAAACCTGAAGGTCGAAGTCACGGAAACTGACAGTCTGTCACTCTCTGTCCAGAATAGGAGTACCTCCCACTAGAAGCAATGCCGAATGCGTCCACTGACATCTTAGTCCGCGCCTCAGGTGTCTCCCTCCGGTCCAACGGGAACTGAGACACCGAACAAGTAACCACAAAGTAAGTGACTAGCTGGGGTCACGCCCGTCGACGTGGGTCCAACCGTCTCCAACCACGTGGGCACACACAGACCATGCGTCCTAGGTCTGGCCCTCTGATCGGTTTTCCCCCGTAGCCGGACTCTGGCTAACGATGAGGGGCCCGACGAAAACCGGTCCACAAACCGTCTCTAAGGGTAGCCTCTCCACCACTCTCTGGTGGGACCACACGCGTGTAAGTAGGCTACGACTAGTGGAGGGTCACTGAGAGAGTAGACTCTCAAGTCAACGGAAAACAACGTCCGAATCCGATGACGTACGGGGACCATCCCACGTACCGGCATCGTCGCACGGTGTCCACAGTCGGAGAAGGAACGGGACTCTCAGCCCACGACTACGCATGCACCCTGTACGAGAGTCGAGAAAACCCCAATGACGCTAAGCCACTGGACTCTGGACAGTCCTCCAGATGCACTATAGCCAACGGTCCTTGAGTCACAAGACTCGGGGTCAAGACCATTGTACGCAACAGCACAAGGCCGCCAATCTAGTCCAATCTCTAAGTCTAAAACCACAGTAGCACGAATACCGAGGTAGCTCACGAGCGGCCGAGACCATTCCCTCTGGAAGGGAACCAAGAAGCCTTCCAGCCCCAAGCAGGGCAACTGGACTCACAGTCCAAGGCCACACACACGGCCCACGTGGAAAGCACAGAAGCACGATTCCTAAGGCAGCGCCCAAGCCGCCACACCGATAACTGGACTCGCAGTCCAAGGCCAAACACATGGCCCACTCGGGAATCATCTTCCAGGTAAACTCACGACATGCGGGGGAATCCCACCGCACACACACCGATACACGGTGACTCGATCGAGCGTAACACCAAAGCCCGGAACATGGGAGAAGTCACCCGGACTCTCAAACCCACGGGCACGCTAAACGAGGTAGGATGGTCCTCGGGACACCCTCAAAACACGGACATAGAATCCCACGGGTGTCTAGGACACTCACAAGACCGTAGGTCGACCACTGGGTCCCAACCGGGTCGATCGGGGATCTACACGTCGCGGAACAAGGCGGAGAACACAAAAACTCACCTCGGCGCAACATGGAGCCTGACGGTCTAGCCTTGGGCCGTCACAGTATGTAACGGTCCAAGCCCGACCGTCACAGCCCTCTAACGGTCCAACACAGGAGCGTTACGTGAAAGGAGCAAAACTGGCTGTGACGCACCCACCCTGGGGCGTCACACCTCTAACAGACCAAGCCTGGCACGTTAGAAGCAAGGTTGTGACGCACACCCCTCGGGGCGTCACAACCCCTAACGGACCTACCCAGGTGCGTTAGAAGAGGGGATACATCAACTATGACGCACCCAAATGAGGGCGTCACAGTGCTCTAACGGACCAAGCCTGGTGCGTCAGAGACTCGTGACCCCAACGGTCTGAAACCACGAAAACGGATGTAACGGTTGGACCCAGGCGCGTTACAGTGCCGTGGCAGTCTATCGTGGGACCGTCACACCCACAGACCACCAAAAGGGCTAACGGGCCCTGTGACGCACCCACCCTGGGGTGTCACAGGCTGTGCCGGTCACTGGAAGGACCGTTACACCCGTCCGAGCGCGAATCGGTGGGAAACGACCCGAAAAATGTCCCACGCTCCCATACCTCCACGGGAGAGGGGGAAAACAAGGGGAAGCCCCCAAATAGGCCCTAATATGCATCTAAGGCCTCGGATCGGCCAAAAACGCACTGAAATAGGAGATCGACCCACGATCCCTAAAACATGGATTTTTCCCAAAAATCCCCGATTACGCCCGCTCGGCTCACCACGGCCTACGAAACTCGCAGAAAAAGAACTGCACGAGCTGGGGGTCCATCTCCCTACCTCCACCGAAGATTTTGTGCCCCGAGCTCGCCGATTCGAGAAGAAAACGCCGTTGAAGCCTCGCCGGCTCGCGACCGCGCCACAACCTCCCACGCGTCTCCACCGCCTCGATCCTCGCCCGCGTCCTCACCCGCGCCGCCTCATCCTAGCCCCCGCCTTGCTCCGTCGGCCGCCGGAGAAGAGAGGGGAGAAAGAGGGCGTGAGAGAAGAGAGAGGGAGGGAAGAGAAAAATGAGCCGGGAAAGAGAGAAAAAGGGGTTAATATATAGAAAAATTACAAAAATTTAGAAAATTATGAAAAATTACCTCCGCGATCCTCGGAAGGAGCACAATGCAGTGGTACTGTCCCGGAGTTGAAGAATATCACGGTTCGCCCTGCACAGAGTTCCGAAGGCACATCAGAGAAAAACACGTGTAAATCACAAAATACGCTCCGAGACCCACTAAAATGATCCGAAAAGGATCCAAAAAATCCGGGGCATTACAGTCCTCCCCCCTTAAAAGAATTTCGTCCTCGAAATTCAGGACCTAGCACGAAGTCACAGGGGAAGAACACTAAACCAACTGACAATGCTGTCAGAGCCCCAGCACAGAAAATCTCGAATCACGCAAAAGCTCCAGTCTTGAGGGACACAGCCAGACTATAAACACGAACAACATCTCACTCTATGTGCCGTGCACACCGGCCATCAGAGCAGGCATATACCAAAGGACACAGTCCGGCATCACCTCAGACACCACGAAAACCAACATGGCACCGCTGCCACCATCTCGCCCACCGAGGAAACACACCATCGACACGAGAAACAGCTACCGATCCATCCTATGGTCGGTAGACAAAACACACATCAGCTTCACAACCAGCTGACAGGTCGCACACCCTTCGCAAGGGAACAACCAACACAGAGCCTCCATCGGCTCACGCAGTCATCTCTACAGACCGCAACCAAAACATAAACTCAGCACCAAGAATCACCTCACACCTGGCAAGCTGAAAGCCAGATATATCACTGTGCCAACTCTGCCAGAGCCCAGAAGACAAACTTCGACAGCGCCCAGATCCCGTCCGGAAAGGCATATCACAGAAACGACCACCAAAGGTCTCGCCGGCCCACGGCTCTCGCCACGCTCGAGCCCCGACAACCAGCACTTCTATCTGTGACAAGACCATCCACTGGTCGCCAGATACACGTCAACGGGAAACCTCCACCAGCCCAACGGGCACGATCCAACTCACAGCAGGCCATCCGTTGACTCACACACAGACCGATGCCACATCTCGAGCTACACTCCTTTCGGATTCCGCATCTGAGCTTGAACATCGCACCAACTCGACCCTCTCGGGGAGCACGACGAAACCATATGACAAGATCCTGGTATCCTCAGTCACCACCTCACTCGACACATGCTCACAGGGGAACCATCCCATGCTGGTCGCTGTAGACACACCGTTCTTGACATTACCGTGAGTACATCTCATATTACACTATGATACCCCAAGGCGGCCTTCACATTTTTAATTACTCTGGTGATTTCCTATTTTTTTGAATTTTTTTTGCATTTTTTTGATTTTTTCCGTGAAAAATCTTGGAGGTGTCCAGGAGACTGGATGTCTCCATGAATAATAAAAATATAATAATTAAAAAAATCAAAAAAATCATGGAGGCGTCCACCTTCCTGGACGCCTCCATGAATATAAAAAAATAAAAAAAATAAAAAAATCAAAAAATCATGGAGGCGTCCACCTTCGTGGACGCCTCCATAAAAATGATCAAAAAATAAAAAATAATAATAATATCATTGAGGCGTCCAACTGCCTGGACGCCTCCATCAACTTGCTCACGGGGCCCCGTCCGCCGATCGTCAGTTTGTCGCGTGTGAAAAAAATTCAAATTGTGAAGACGTCCTACCAACTGGACGCGCCCATTCATGAATCGCGGGCGCCGTTCAAAATCACGCGTTGTGCCAAACCGCATGCGGCTTTCGGCGGAGGTTCGGTGGGCTTTTATGGAGGCGTCCAGTTGCCTGGATGCCTCCACGAAAATATTCGAAATAAATAAATAAAAATAGAATAAAATACTATTTTCGCCCTGATGGAGGTGTCCAGGGTCCTAGACGCCTCCATCCTCCGGAGCTCTATAAATAGAGACCCCCCCTCAGTCCAGGAGAGCGAAAAAAAAAGGGATCCGATAGGCTGCCGGAGCCCAGAGGCTGTCGGAGTCATTTCTAACCCGTGGGGTCTTTTGTAGGTGGAGGTTCTGCCGGCTTCTCGGGTGTCCACGCTCGCGAAAGGAAGGCCGTCTTCATCCACCGCGCTTCTACGTCATCCCTACTGTAACGACCCGAGAATCCGATTACCGGGAAAGCCCGATAACCCGAGACTCGCACCGCCACCCACGAGTCCGAAGACTCGGAAGGGTTAGAAGGATGGTGTGGAAACTACACAAGTATCACAAGTAATTACAGAAATTAAACAGTTCATAAGTAAGCAGGAAATGAATTAACAATAATTTAATTTATACATGGTCCACAAGATAACAACTGTAGTCCACAACTAGTACAGAGACGAGAGAAGAAAGTATAGCTACACGGGGCATACTCCGGCTCTGACCTCTGGCACTACCTCTGGGCACCCGCAACACGCTGCGCCCCAGATGCGCTCCCCCGGGGCGGCGCCTCACCTGAAACACGGTGAAAACACGCAGGGAATGTGATGCGGGACGAGACACGGACACGACAAGCTCGCGATCGTCCCTTAACGAGGGAAGCGTCGGACGTGCGCGGTTGAGAAACCGGCAAGAGCTAGGGTGGTCGGCTCTCTCTTTCGTGTCCGGATCGGGTCACGGGACGGTAACGCTCTCTCTCGCAGCAGCGGTGATATAAATAGAAAGCGAGCTAATTACCCTATCATGCTCTCTAGCAGCGACATAAACAAGCATATATGAAATTAAGCAAAATGCCAAGTAAGGGAGCGAATGCGATACCTCCACGCGCTCGGCGTGGGGAAGACGGACCAGGCCGAAAACTCGTACTCCTGGAAAACTTAACACACAATAATTACAGCAATGGGAACATGCCCACTCCACGCAGGGAGGTAAAGGGCTATACAAATGGGCCCGGGAGGACCGAATTCGGGTTGACGGGCAGCTTCGGGTGTTGATTCGGCTACACGCGTGTTCACGACCGTGGGGCCCACGTGCTGTCCGGAGGGGCCGTGTGGGACCCGATGGTACCGCTGTAGTGGAGACACTTGGAGAAGCCGGGCTGGCGGCACGCTGGTTCGCCGGCCGGAGGCCGGGCGGCTCCGTTCGGCACCGGTCGGAAAAACCGATCGGAAATCTGCCGGTTCTGTATTTCAACGCGCGCTCCGGCGAGAACGGACGCTTCGATCAGCACCGGTGTCGGAATGCGACGAGATCAGAGCCGTTGGAAAGCTGCTTCGAAGTAATACAATCTAGTGGCCTTCAGAAAAATTCACCAGATTTGTACTTTGTGTTGGCGAATTTTATATTCTGCTATTGTACAGTAACCGAAGACTCAGATCTTCAGAGAGCTTTCTTGTTGATTACCTTTGACCGTGAAGTAGATGTCCGAATTTGAAGATGTGTTCTTCAGCAAGGTTGTAGAAAATCGAACAAGGAAACCAGGACTATTTTTGGATCTGAATTTGGAGGTGGTGGTGATGTTTTCTAATTTTGGAAGTGGAGGGTGGTCGGATCTGGGATCTGACTAAAAACACTGTATCAGAGGAAGAACACGAATTTCTAAAAATAGATAAAAGGCTGATAAAAAATTAAGAAAATTTTTGGAGGTAGGGGGTGATGGACAGAACTCCCAGTAAAATTGGGAGGGTTTGGACAAATCAAAAAGATGGTCGGAGGGGGAGAAATCAGAGGTTCTGTCACTGTAGATAGAAACCTAGCAGATCTGGGATGAGAGGTTGGAAGAAAATGTAAAAATACTAAACGATGGAATTTTGTCGTGAAAATTTAGGTGGATCTTGGGATGCAAGGGATGAACACACCATAAAAAATTCAGATCAATCCAAGCTCATGGAGGAGACAGAAAATTCATTGAAGCTGCTATGGTCGGATGAAGATAAAACTGCAGAGGCGGCTCGATGGCGGCACGAACGGCGGCGACGGCGGCACGGACGATCACCGGAGGTTGAGAGGGGATGATAGAAGGTAGAAACACTCTAGATCTGGGGTTGTGGAGGGAAGAACAGCAGGGGAAGAGAGAGGGGCGCACCAAGCTCCTTGCTTACACACAAAAATTCTGATTTTTCATTGAATTTCTCATGAAAATACAAGTTTATATATGGTTTACATCAAATGCAATGTGGACCCTTGGATCTAGGGAAGGGGAATCAAGGGCTGGGATTAAGTGTGAATCACATACAAAAATTATAAACTAATCCTAGTGGAATGGGGCGCCCCCTTGACTATATGTAAGGTTGAATGGGTAGGTTGAATGGTAGGTGGCCTACCTTGGACAAAATGGGCCACTTGTCTACCCATGTGGCATATGACTAGTCCAACCTTCTGGATGTCCACCTAGGATGGTTGACCAGCCCCACAAGATGACATGGACCAATGGGAAAGGGCTGAGGGCCCCCTTGCTGGTCCTACTGACAAATTACATAGAAACCCACACAATCTACGGGAGTGACGCATTGGCCGATAAAGCCGTACAATTGCGCGTATACTTTCCCGTGGATATAAAAACAAACTAAAGGATATAAATGCAATATGAAAAGGTACTGGCTCGGTGTCGATTCCCATCAACTCTCCCCGGGTGGGAGGAACTCGACCCCGTCGAGTAGGGGTAGGGATGCTCGAGTACTCCGGCGGATCCGTCACCGTGCCAAGTAGCGCGGGTATGCTCCGCTCCAAGTGATCGTCACCTGCTCATTCCATATATACTCGATATGCGAATTGCTATGGGCTAAAGGTGGTCACTCCGAAGGGGCACTCTCAAAAGGGAAGAAAACAGCTCGAATACTCACTAGGAATCACCGCTGAGTCCCTATAGGTGACTGATCCGGGTATAGATGTGGAACCGATCCCATACTCATCAAGTGAGTCCACTCGCCTCTTACTCATAAGAGACCGACAACGAGCTTGCACAAGACTCATGCAGACTTACCATGCAATACACACAACAATCGACTCGAAACACACCACACAAACAAACCACACAAGAAAAACACACCGACTCATATATGACCCTAGACTAAGATGGTGACACAAGCCCACTAGGTGGCGGCATCCTGGGCGGCTGGTGAGCCATCCAACTCTCCCCCCAAGGCATAGTACTCATCGACTAGTGCGTCATCGGCCTCATAATTGACACACTCAAGCTCGGGAGGTGCGGGCTCTCCAACACCTAAGGCCAGGGTGGCGCGAGCGGGACACTCGCTGGCAAAGTGGCCAAATCCATGACAGTGGAAACACTGCACTCTCGACCGACTACTCTCTCCTATAAAAGGGGCCTTACCCTTATCATCCCGTCGGGTAGGGGGTGTAGGCAGCAAAGGGGGACATGTAGGTGCCTTGGACAATAGTGGAGGGGGTGCCGGTGCCAGAGGACGAGCTATAGGAGCCGGGGAACGGGCAACGGGTGCCGGTGGTTGGGGTGGGAATAGATCCCGGGGTGGAGGAGGACGAGGCCGTGGAGCGAAGTGCTCCTGACGGGTGGGCTCCTGAGATCGAGCCATGGGAGGCCGCTGATGTGGGCCTATGGAGTGACGGGGCTCGGTACTACGGAGAGGGGTGGGGCCCAACCGATGGCTAGACTCGAACTCTCCCTCAAATTGCTCCATCTCGAGAGCAACCTGGTATGCCTCTTCCAACGTCTTGGCATTGCGGCGGAAAAGCTCATACTGGTAGTGTGGCCGCAAACCACGTCGAAAGCGGGACACGGGCATGGTACTCTCCTCCGTGACACCACATCGTAGAAAGTACTCATCAAACTCCGCGATGTATTCGGAGACGGACCGGTCTCCCTGGCTAAGACTTTGCCATCTATCGATGAGTCGCTGGCAGTATGTGGGAGGAAGGTACTTTTGCCGAAGTTTATTCTTCATCTCGGCCCATGTGTCGATCGGGGGTTCTAGCCGCTGAAGTAGCAGGCTCTCCACATTCTTCCAATAGGTTTGTGCCTGCCCCATGAGTTTCATGGTGACGAATCGGACCCTTCGACGCTCTGACATATCATACCACTCAAAGTAACGGTCCATGCCGAACTCCCAATCTAGGTAGACTTTCAGATCCAAAGACCCGTAAAAAGCGGGAGGGTCCGCTCGCACGGTCTTAAGGACCCGGTCATCATCCTCATCTCGTTGTGGCTGAAAACCACGACGGCGTTGACCATATCCCTCATAGGCATTGTCGAAACCATAGTCCTCGAGACCAAGGTCACGGTGCGGTAGTTGGGGAACCCGAGGAAGGGTGGGTGGAGGAGCCTGTGGTGGCTGGTTTGGGGCCGCGGGAGCGGCCTGGACTTGGGCCATGGGAGCGGGTTGGACTTGGGCCATCGCGGGAGGAGGTGCGGGTGGGCCTTGGGCTGCCCCTGGAGGGTCCCCGTGTGACATCCTATCTAACCGCCCAACGAGGTCTTGGACCGACCTGTCGGAGGTCTCCAAGCGCCCCTCCATGGCTCTAAGGCGACCATCCATATTATCGGAGAAAGTCCGAAAGTTAGCATCGGATTGGTCCAACCTAGTCATAATGGCCATCATCGCCTCTTGTAGGGAGTGGAAGTCTCCCGAGGTATCCCGTGGGTTGGCCATAGGTGGTGGTGGGGGTGAGTACTGAGTTCCCCGACGAGTGGACATGCAAACACACCGACTAGAAGATGCCGACTAAAGCAAAACACACTAATGCAAAATGATGCGCCTAGACTTAACCAAAATGCGGTACGCGGCGGAGGTAATCGACCCGAAGGTCACTCGCGCAAGTGTGCGGCCTTCCCGATAGGCGTAGCCTAACGTTCGGACAACACCTTTTGATATACCGAGTAAAGGGATGCAATGCAAAAAGACACTTCTTTTTTGTTTGTTTTAAAACAATGATGACCATAAACACGACTTAGACATAAATGACTAATGAATGACACTTTTTTTTTTGGACACCCTAGACTCAAACTCGCTCTGATACCAAATTGATGCGGGACGAGACACGGACACGACAAGCTCGCGATCGTCCCTTAACGAGGGAAGCGTCGGACGTGCGCGGTTGAGAAACCGGCAAGAGCTAGGGTGGTCGGCTCTCTCTTTCGTGCCCGGATCGGGTCACGGGACGGTAACGCTCTCTCTCGCAGCAGCGGTGATATAAATAGAAAGCGAGCTAATTACCCTATCATGCTCTATAGCAGCGGCATAAACACGCATATATAAAATTAAGCAAAATGCCAAGTAAGGGAGCGAATGCGATACCTCCACGCGCTCGGCGTGGGGAAGACGGACCCAGCCGAAAACTCGTACTCCCGGAAAACTTAACACACAATAATTACAGCAATGGGAACATGCCCACTCCACGCAGGGAGGTAAAGGGCTATACAAATGGGCCCGGGAGGACCGAATTCGGGTTGACGGGCAGCTTCGGGTGTTGATTCGGCTACACGCGTGTTCACGACCGTGGGGCCCACGTGCTGTCCGGAGGGGTCGTGTGGGACCCGGTGGTACCGCTGTAGTGGAGACACTTGGAGAAGCGCTCCCCGGGCTGGCGGCACGCTGGTTCGCCGGCCGGAGGCCGGGCGGCTCCATTCGGCACCGGTCGAAAAAACCGATCGGAAATCTACCGGTTCTCTATTTCAGCGCGCGGTCCGGCGAGAACAGACGCTGCGATCAGCACCGATGTCAGAATGCGACGAGATCAGAGCCGTTGGAAAGCTGCTTCGAAGTACTACAATCTAGTGGCCTTCATAAAAATTCACCAGATTTTTACTTTATGTTGGTGAATTTTATATGCTGCTGTTGTACAGTAGCCGAAGACTCAGATCTGCAGAGAACTTTCCTATTGATTGCCTTTGACCGTGAAGTAGATGTCCGAATTTGAAGATGTGTTCTTCAGCAAGGTTGTAGCAAATCGAACAAGGAAACCAGGACTATTTTTGGATCTGGATTTGGAGGTGGTGGTGGTTTTTTCTGATTTTGGAAGTGGAGGGTGGTCGGATCTGGGATCTGACTAAAAATACTGTATCAGAGGAAGAACACGAATTTCTAAAAATAGATAGAAGGCTGATAAAAAATTAAGAACATTTTTGGAGGTAGGGGGTGATGGACAGAACTCCCAGTAAAATTGGGAGGGTTTGGACAAATCAAAAAGATGGTCGGAGGGGGAGAACTCGGAGATTCTGTCACTGTAGATAGAAATCTGGCAGATCTGGGATGACAGGTTGGACGAAAATGTAAAAATACTAAACGATGGAATTTTGGCGTGAAAATTTAGGTGGATCTTGGGATGCAAGGGTTGAACACACCATAAAAAATTCAGATCAATCCAAGCTCGTGGCTGAGACAAGCAATTCGTGGAAGCTGCTGTGGTCGGATGAAGATAGAACTACAGAGGCGGCTCGATGGCGGCACGAACGGCGGCGGCGGCGGCACGGACGATCAGCCGAGGTTGAGAGGGGATGATAGAAGGTAGAAACACTCTAGATCTGGGGTTGGGGAGGGAAGAACAGCAGGGGAGGAGAGAGGGGCGCACCAAGCTCCTTGCTTACACACAAAAATTCTGATTTTTCATTGAATTTCTCATGAAAATACAAGCTTATATATGGTTTACATCAAATGCAATGTGGACCCTTGGATCTAGGGAAGGGGAATCAAGGGCTGGGATTAAGTGTGAATCACACACAAAAATTATAAACTAATCCTAGTGGAATGGGGTGCCCCCTTGACTATATGTAAGGTTGAATGGGTAGGTTGAATGGTAGGTGGCCTACCTTGGACAAAATGGGCCACTTGTCTACCCATGTGGCATATGACTAGTCCAACCTTCTAGATGTCCACCTAGGATGGTTGACCAGCCCCACAAGATGACATGGACCAATGGGAAAGGGCTGAGGGCCCCCTTGCTGGTCCTACTGACAAATTACATAGAAACCCACACAATCTACGGGAGTGACGCATTGGCCGATAAAGCCGTACAATTGCGCGTATACTTTCCCGTGGATATAAAAATAAACTAAAGGATATAAATGCAATATGAAAAAGTACTGACTCGGTGTCGATTCCCATCAGAATGAGTCTCAGACCAAGACTGAGTAGGGATCACTCGAACCATACCTCGTAAGACGGGAAACCACTACGCTAGCAGTAGGAGAGTACCTCAGAAAGGAAAGCTCTATACTCTACACAACAAAGACCCTACGGCACGCAAACCGACACACGTGCCACGGTGAGACAACCGAAGCTCAACGGTCGACCCGACAAAATCCGAAGGTCGGAAACACACGACTGACAGTCTATCACTCTGTACTCGACAGGAGTACTTCCCACTAGAAGCACAACCGGTAGCGTCCCCTGACGACTTACACCGCACCGCAGGTGAACTGCCTGACGTGGTAGCGCCTACCCAAGGCACGAACACCACACAAGTAACCACAAACAAGTGACTAGCTGGGGTCACGCCCGTCGACGTGGGTCCAACCGCCCCCAACCACGTGTGCACACACAGACCGCACGTCCCTGGTCTGGCCCTCTGACCAGTTTTCCCCTCAGCCGGACTCTGGCTGCAAGACGTGGGGCCCGACGACAACCAGTCCACAAACCGCCTCTAAGGGTAAGCCCGTACACCACTCCTAGGTGCGACCGGTACCGCGTACTGGTAGGCTACGACTAGTGGAGGGTCACTGAAGGAGTAGACTCTCAAGCCAACGGAAAACATCACAAGGGCCGGTAAGCGGAACGCTCCTTGTACCACCGCCGTCGCACGGCGACAAAAGCTGACAACGACATCTCCCGGTGCACTCTGTACGACGAGAGACACGCCGACGCAACCCTTCCCCTTGAACGGTCCACACTGGGCCGCTCAGGGATGTGCGGTCACACAAGGACCGCACAAGGGTTTGAACGGTCAGATCAGGACGGTTCCACCCAGGGTCCAAACGGCAGATGAACGGCCAACACATGACCGTTCAAACAAATGTGCGGTCAACTCTTGACCGCACGTGGGTGAGGAACGGTCAGCTCCTGGCCGCTCATCTCCCAACGATAAAAAGCTTGGACGGTTAGTCCTTAGCCGCACTTGGGGAAGAGCGGCTATGGCTTAGCCGTTCAGGGGTTGTGCGGTCAAAACCAGACCGCACATCCAACCATAGCACTAGGGGATGTACGGCCAGCACCTGGCCGTACAAAGGGTTATGCGACCAGCTCCTGGCTGCACATCCCAGTGCACTGCACAACGGTCACAACCAACGGTCAAAAACCCTAGGGTTGGGTGGTCGCTGTGGGGCCGCACATTAGGATATGCGGTCCCACGATAGACCATCTAAGCCCACTGCGCGCCAAGCCCCGTCCAAAGCGCGCCGAGCCGATGAACGGTCCGAACAGGACCGCATAAGGGTTATGCGGTCACTGGTTCGACCGCACATCGCTCACCGGCGCGAAAACGGCGAACCTCGCCGGAATCGCCCAATCGGCCTCAAAACAAGCCCCACGGAGGGGGAAATGGCGAGAGAAGAACCCCCAAGCCCCCTAGCATGCTCCTACGCCCTTAAACTGCGAAATCGGGGCTCAAAACGATGGATCGGACGAACTCACCCCGCGGCATGATCAACCCTTCCCGGCTCAAAATAAACCCCTCTCGACCTCGTCTCGAGCCGAAACTCACGAGGAAGGAAGACAAGAGGCTAAGGAACGTCACCCTACCTCCGGTTCGCGACAAAACGCTCCGATCCGAGCTCGAAGCCGCGAAGAACGCCGTTAAAATCTCGCCTCCCCACGCTTCCCACGCTCGCCGTATGCCCGCACGATAGCCACTACGTCACCCACTTACTCGCGCCGTCGCACCGCCGCCGTCTGCAGCCGGAACGGGGGTCGGCATGGTCGAACGGGAGAGAAGGAGAGAGAGAGGCGGCCATGGTCGCGTGAGAGAGAGAGGAAGGAAGAAGAAGAAAAGAGAAAAGAAGAAAAGGAAAAGAAAAGAAAATGGAAATATATAGAAAATCCGATTTTTTTGGAAAAATATCAAAAAATTAAAAAGTACATTTTCAGGATCCTCAGAACGCACCGATCGCAACGGTACCACTTGTGCCCAGGTGAATGGCCCGGTCCACCCGCAACGAGCATCCGAAGAAAAAGCCGAAACACACACCGGAAATCAGAAAACACACGCGGAAAAGCCGCGGAACGCCTCCGGGCCTCCGAAACAACTCCGGATCGCACCGATCCGAACACGAAGAATGACCGAAATGAAATGTTGGACACAACGAAGCCGGACACTCTTAAAAACCAGATCCTGGACCCACGAATAAGGATCCGAAAGGTTCGAGATATTACACCTACGCTACCGAGCTCCGCCGGATTTCGCCATCGGCACATCCAATAAGCCGATTCTCTCCTTTTTTTCTCCGTAGTTCTTTGCATTCATCATTTTGCATCCTTCATCTCCCTTCATAAGGGCGTCTTCTCTTATATACTTCTTGCATTCATCATCCCATTTTTTCTCCTACTCGAGTCCGAGAGGGGTTTAAAACCACGCCAACCAGGTGTATGTCCTGCCACGATTTCGTTATTTTCATCGCAAGGGCTTGATACTACACTGCCGTTTTCTAATTTCGTTTATCTATTGTCTGTTGTTTTGCAAGGGTAATTGGAGAAAGCCCTCTCCGTCGGCCGGCCGAAGGGGGAGGAAGAAGCAACCCGCCACTTCCCGTTAGCGAGGTAGGCGCGATAACTCCTTTACTCCGGGGTCATCGACCCCTGGCCATCACATCATATTTTCGAGGCCGCGGCGAGTAATTTCCCGCAATGGCTGTTTGAAATTCTGTCATTATATTTTTATGCTGCTCTTCTACTTGTCATATTCTCGAGGTCGCGACGAGTCACTTCCTGCAATGGCCGTCTAAATTTCCCCATCCATATTCTATACTGTTTGTATATTTGCTATATTCTCGAGGCCGCGGAGGGTTATCTCCCGCAATGGCCGTTTAATTTCTGTTATCTATATTCCGTGGTGTTCTTATATCTTGCTATATTCTCGAGGCCGCAGAGGGTCATCTCCCGCAATGGCCGTTTAATTTCTGTTATCTATATTCTGTGCTATCTTTACATCTTGCCATATTCTCGAGGCCGCGGAGGGTCATCTCCCGCAATGGCCGTTTAAATTTCTGTCGCTTATATTACGTGTTATTCTTACGTCTTGTTATACTCTCGAGACCGCGGCGAGTCATTTCCCGCAATGGCCGTTTCAATTTCTGTTATTTAATTTCTATATTGTATCTGTCCCGCTCGCCCCGCCGGAGCAATCTCCCGTGGTGGCCCCTTCTCTCTTCCCTTATTCTCTTTGTGTTGCAGCATAAAGCCCGATAAAAAAAAGAGGAGCCCGCGCGCTCCGCGTCTTCTCCGTTCCTCGAACCGCGTGACGTCGCTCACAGATTGACGATCACGGTGGGACTTCAGTTGCTTTCTTTCAGTTACCCTTGCAATTTCCTATGATTTACTTTATCATCTCTTGCGTGTTGTTGTATCTTGATTGTTTTGTTATTTTTGTTGTGCCCCTTATCTCAGTCAACATTCCATGCATACATCCACCCCCCTTTTCTATTCCTTTCTTTTATTTTTTCTAAGGATCACCCTCTCTCGGTGAAGGAAGGACTCTCCGTTCGGGAATTCCTCTCGACGGACTAGAATCTCCTCCACTGGGACCTCCGTAAATCCCCGACATCGAAGAATCTCCTCTTCGTTCACTGGGCTGGTTGTACCATTGAAGTTCCCCGGAGTTAGTCGACCCATTCGTGGTGAGACGAGAGCCCCTAGCTGACATGGTGGTGAAACAAAAATGAACTAGGGTCCCTATTTTGTGTGAACTTCGGATCTGGTTAAAAATATAAAAAAAATCATCAAAATCAAAACACAAAAAAAGGGCGTAAAGGCATCCACCTGTTTGATAATCTTTGCTATTTGCTTGCTAGTGTATGTTTTTGCGTTCCGGGAAAACTGTGAGCATGCCTCACGAGTCTTTTGAGGAGAACCACCTCGGTCGTGGTTTGTCAACCGAGCCGCGAGTCCATGCTATGGACTTGGGCCCTTCCTATGAGCCCTCGCATGAGGTGCAGGTTATTGCAGGAGACGCATCCCCACCACAGGACATCTCCTCCTTGCTAGACGTCCTCGCCAACATGGAGCTTACCTCCGAACAGCTTCGGGCCCTCCAGGCCATTCTAAAGGGGAAATCTGTTTCCCCCACTCCCCATGAATCAACTCCGGCCGTCGCACCGCTCCAAGAGTCGGTGCAGGCCATTCCATCTCCTTCATTGGCGCAAGCCATCCAGTCTCCCTCGCTTCAAGGGCAAGCGAGTCAACAACCGCCCTCGTTCCAGTTCCCTTCACAATCTCAAACTCCCATTGTTCCCCACATACCGCTTCAGCCGGGGCCAACTATCGACGGTCCGGCAGCTCCCTCTCATTCGGGGTTCCCCCCTCAAGTCTCCGGGAGACATTTTCCTCCCTAGTGGCAAGTGCCACCTTCACCTCCCGAGGAGCTCGCACAATCGCTTCTCAATAGGTTCAATAATGGACGAACAGTTTCAGAGTTTGAAAAGAATGGTGGACGTGAAAGCCACCCCGGAGGTTGCTTTGCCAATCCTTCCGGTCATCCATCTTCCCCCCTCCGAAATGCCCACGTACCGCAGGTACAACGGCACTGGCAACCCCTTCATTCACCTCAAGGATTTCATGTATGAGTCCTCCTACTGGCAAAATGACCAGAGATCCCTGGCATACCTATTTCGGAGATCATTGGATGGTCCTGCGCTAGAGTGGTTCTATTCTTTGGAGCCCCGCGAGGCCGAGAATTTTGAAATAGTCCAGAGAAGGTTCTTGCAAAAGTATCGGGATAGGGTCGGTCCTCCCTCTCCATTACCGACCTAGTGGCTGAAAAGATGAAGTCTGACGAGGATTTTGTTCGCTATGCTGATAGATGGAGGTCTCTGGCGGAAAGGATAAGGGATACCCTCTCCGAGCCCGAACAAGTGAAGATGATTGTGTCCAATGCAACCCCACAGTTTAGACACGTCCTGGCCATGAATAAACTTACCACAATGGAGGAACTCTATGAAAGAGCCCGGTATATCCAGACCCAGTTAAAAGACTCCCCAATTATGAACATGTTTGAGCCGTCGAAGCCCAAGGTGGTCAGAAAGACGGGCGCTGGTGTCCCAGGCAGAACAACAGAAGGGGTTGTGACAAATGAGCAAGTGGCTGCTGTCAACAACGCCAACTATGCAGTCAACCCAAGGCCTCCACAAATGCCCCGACTTCCCCTCCAACCAGGTCCTTTCCCCTCTCGTCCTCCACTCCAAAACAATCCACCCCAGGATAATATGCCTCCACTACTTCAACCCCAGCAACAACAACCACCACTTCAGTACAACCAAGTTCCACCCCCGGGGAATTATGGCCTACCACAGCAACAAAGGAGGCCGATTGGCCCCAAGAGAGCCTATTACCCACCATTGCCAGAAACCTTAGCAGATATTTTCAATGCCCTCATGGCCTCAAATATACTCGTCCTACCCAGGGAAAGGCCAGTGTGGCCCCCGAATGTTGATACCTCCAGATACTGTGTCTACCACAGGCAGCCAGGACACACAATAGACAACTGTTTCCAGTTCAAAGATTACATCCACGATACAAATGATGAAGGCGGGATTGACTGGGATAAAATGAGGCGATACGTCGCCGCTCTCAAGGCTAGGAGACCTCCTCTTAGACCACAACAGCAGTTACAACAACAGCAACAACAACAACCACAACAACAGCCCAACATGGGCATAATCCAGAATCCATTACCGGAGCACCAACAGCCCAATCATCAGGTCAACCCCATCTCCTCCTTCCCGGAAGTCGGGAGAGCGCAGGTGTGACACCCAGAAAGTACCTCTATTCTTTCTACCGCCAACCCTATCGTCATGCAACCCCCTCGCCTTACTCGGGTAGCACCTCTCTCTCATCAACCCGCGTCAGTACCGCCTTCACCATTTCCACTGCCATTACGCCCTCTCATTCGCACCCCAATGACCTATCAGCCAACACCCTCCACTATGCCCTCACACCCTCTCATCTTCTCTCACTCCCCCGCTTCACCATCCACCTCTACCGCATTTGCCCCTATGCCTTCTAAGCCCCTTATCACCCGTCAACTGTACGTAACCCCGTCTGTCTCCACCATACCACCGCCAATGCCTTCAAAACCACTCATCACCCACCATCCACCTCAAAACCATTATCCTTTTCAAACCTTACCCACTTCCACTTTGCCTCCGCCTCCACCTCCCAGACCCCTTATCCTTCAGAACCCGTGTGATATCCCCTCTACCTCCACCATGCCTCCACCTAACAAACCCCTCATCAGAATCCCTGCTCCCGTCATCACCCCTGCATCATCAACCATTCCTCCACCACTACCCCTCAAACCTCTGTTAAAACCCACTGCTACCCCCATAGGGGTGCAAAAGTCACAAGTAATGGTGCTCCGGAGTGGAAGGATTTTCCACAGGGTTTTCCCCCAGAACAGTCAGAATCCCGAGCAGTCTCAGCCAGAGAAGGACGATGGAGAACAACCGGAAAGATCTATCCCTGGGACACAGTATGATCTGTTGAAACATTTGGACAAGACGCCTGCTCGGATCTCCATCATGGAGCTGCTTCAAAGATTCACATCCCATCAGGCAGCCTTAATGGAGTACCTTCAAAGGGTCATGATGAATGAAGACCTCTCTGTAGAAAAGATCTCTACCGTCCTGACCCCAACGGACACACAACCGGCCATCATGTTCCACAATTACGAGCTCGCTCCCAAGGAAGCTCTGAAATATGCATTGTGCATTTCAATAAAAATTAATGGGGTATTCATAAACCCGTGCCTTGTAGACACGGGTGCGTCCATAAATGTGATCTCCATGAGCACTCTTCAGTTGTGTGGGGTCGACCAGGAACAAATAAGACCTTCCTCGATCACAGTCACGGCTTATGACAATAGCAAAAGGCCACCGCAAGGGATGATTATTCTGAGGGCAGAGCTAGGCCCTATGTCAGTTCCCACGTAATTCCATGTCCTCGACATGGACCCCACATTCAAGGCCATACTGGGTCGCCCCTACATTGAAGCCATGGATGCTGTGCCTTCCACCAACCGTCAGTGCCTGAAGTTTCCTTACAATGGAAGAATTATTAAAGTGGTCAGCACACCTATCCTTCACACGGTGAATGCTATCAACACCTCTCTACCCTCTGTTTGGCCATCTCACCGGCCCATATTGTCACTACTGGACGTGTGTGATTTATCTCACATTCTGCTAGCACCAAAGAAGCCAGTCAAGGCAACCACGCCATATCTCCCTTTTCACTCAAAAGGTTGGGAGATTATGAGGAACATCGGCTATCAACCGGGTAAAGGTCTGGGCGCACAGCTACAAGGTAGGCTGAAACCACCAAGGGAGATTAGGCCGAACCGCAGGTTTGGCCTAGGATTCAAAGGACCATTCAGGGAAGATTGGAAGCCCCTCACATGGACCATATCAAACCACTTCAACAAAGGACCCGTTGTTCAGATGGGAGATTTCCCGCGAGAAGCACATGGGGGATCACATGCTGTGTATTTGGCTGAAAAATATCCGAGGGTCACCAAAAGAGGCAAGATCAAAGATCCGGAATGCGAGTGGGACAAATGGTTTGACATACGGGACATTTCCGTTGCACTGGAAAGGATGTTCTCGTCTCCCCAGCTTGAAGGACCGCCATTGATCTTCGGAATGCCAGAGAATATCACCACTGTTGCCAAGATTCCAAACTATCCTCGTCCTTGCCAGAAGGACTCTGTCACCGACGGATCTTTATCCGTCATCAACATTGCTGTCGACGGCTCATTAGCCGCCATCTTCTCCATTCACTCATCTCGGCCTTTGCTGATATCTTCTTCCTGGGCCAGACAGTTGTCTGATGATCTTCCCAGGTCCCCTTCTTTGCTTACATACCTACGCGGGTTTCTCAACCCGCGCCAGGTCTTCAATCATGATCTGCTCTACGAGCCTCCCAATCCCCTAGCCATAACCACTTTTCTCTCTCCTCCGATCACTTTTCACTGTTTTGTCATTAAAAATGAAAACGAAAAAAAAACGTCAATTTTCAAACTCCCCAACAACACATCTTCGTCGAGGAAACCTCCTACATCTCCCACGGGTGCGTCCCCCCCTGCGGACCACCCGTCCAAGGTCCGATGAGTGACCTTTTCTACCCCTCCTCTGAGGGGTCTTCTCCTATACATTCTTCACCTTCCTATTCATCTTTTCCTCCTTCTGTAAATAATGTTAGTCAATCTAGGAATGATAGGTCAAGGGTAGTACCTAGGAAGAAATCTAAGGGTAGGCAGATCCCTCGTCGATTCCTTCTGGATTTAGCCGCCAGGTGTCAGGCCCTTCTTGCCATACCCCAGTTGCTAGAAAATCCCATCCAGCTACCGAAAATAGAATGTGAGGGCAACTGTGCAATTGATGAGGGGTATGGAGTCTACGAGATCACGGATGAAGAATACCCTACTGAAGATGAGGGTGAAGAATATGAGGATGCGGCTGGCGCATATGCTAGTGGAATAAGGAGATTCGACGAGCCGTCAACCGCTGTAGAAGAGTCCACCAGAGAAGTCAACTTGGGAACCGAGGAAGACCCTAGGATCGTTCTCATAAGTGACAATCTACCACCCTCTGAAGAAGAGGCATTAATTGAAGTTCTCAAGAAATATAAGGACACATTTGCATGGAGCTCCGAGGATATGCCAGGTCTAGATTCAACCCTGGTCGAACACCGTTTAACCTTAAAACCAGGGTCCGTCTCGGTAAAACAAAGGTTAAGGCGTTTCCACCCTTAGATGGCTTTGAAAATGAAAGAAGAGGTCGATAAGCTCCATAAAGCCAGGTTCATTAGAGTCGTTCTTTATCCTCAATGGGTGGCGAACATTGTCCCGGTCATGAAGAAAGATGGGAAAGTCAGGATTTGTATCGACTTCCGGGACCTTAACCGCGCATGTCCGAAGGATGATTTCCCCTTGCCTCACATTGATGTGTTAATCGACAACACGGCAGGTTATGAGACCCTCTCATTCATGGATGAATTTTCGGGATATAATCAAATTCGTTTGGCAGAGGAGGATCAAGAGAAGACGTCGTTCACTACCCCTTGGGGAACACATTGTTACGTGGTCATGCCGTTTGGGTTAAAGAATGCTGTAGCTACTTACCAAAGAGCTATGATGGCCATATTTCATGACATGATGCGCATATATCTGGAAGTGTATGTGGATGACTTATTGGTGAAATCAAGGACCAGGGTGGAACATCCGGAAGTTTTGGCCAAGGTCTTGCAGAGATCAAGTGAGTTCCAATTGAAAATGAACCCGAAGAAGTGTGTGTTTGGTGTGTCATCGGGTAAATTACTGGGCTTCATTATGAGTAAAAGAGGGATCGAGATAGATCCTGACAAAGCTAAGGCCATCAAGGATATGCCGCCTCCCAAGAATTTGAGGGAACTCCGAGGTTTAATCGGGAGGTTGCAGTTTATTCGTCGGTTTGTGTCTCAGCACTCGCAAAGGTGTAGACCTTTCTATGAGTTGACCAAACTGGGAGTAGAATTCCACTAGGATTCTAAATGCCAGAAAGCTTTTGAAGGGTTAAAGGAATATCTGGCTAGTCCGCCTGTTCTCATTCCACCCAAACCAGAAAAACCTCTGATCCTTTACATCTCAGTCTTGAATGACTCCGTGGGAGCCGTCCTCGCACAAGCTGATGAAGAAGGCAAGGAACGAGCAACCTATTACTTGTCCAAACTTCTCAATCCCTGTGAGCAGAAGTGCACAGTCATGGAGAAAACCTGTGCTGCCCTCGTTTGGGTAGTACAGAAATTGAAACATTACTTTCTGGCTCACGAAGTCCACTTGATTGCTCGCATGAATCCTATCAAGTTCCTTCTGGAGAAATCCGTCCTTACGGATAGGCTAGCACGCTGGCAAAGTTTTCTCTCTCAGTTCGACATCACCTACATCCAGCAAAAGGCGATTAAAGGCTATGCCATAGCCGAGCATCTCGCTCACCATCCTCTTCCCAAGTTTGATCCTATCCAATCAGAGTTTCCAGATGAGGAACTAATATCCGTCACTCAATCTGATGAGCCAATGTGGACGTTATATTTTGATGGAGCTCTGAATTCTCAAGGGAAAGGAATCGGCGTCGCCCTCATGTCGCCTAAAGGCCTCACATTCCCACTGGCATACCAGCTCAAATTCCCAGTTACCAACAATATAGCTGAATATGAAGCTCTTCTAGCTGGCCTGGAACTCGCTCATTCTTTTCGTATCACTGAGTTACGAGTCGTAGGTGACAGTCAACTCATTCTTCGTCAAGTGCTCACCAAATATCGCACTCGCGATCCCAAGCTCAAGCCATACCAAGAACTCACTGCGGCCTTTGCCAAAATGTTCACCAAACTGATCTTTGTTCATGTCCCTCATCATCAGAATATTCTCACCGATGCCCTCGCCTCGTTGGCATCATCCGTAAGGTTCCCTCTAGGAAGATGGTTTGAGTCCATTTCCATCTACAAGCGTCACGCCCCTGCAATCGATGACGCTTCCTACGTGAATATCAAGGACAGGATAGCAAGGAAGGTTCTACAGGAAGAAATCCTTGAGAAGAGGGAAATCATGTTGGCAGAAGCCGAAGAAGAACTGGCTGATAAGGAGAAACCATGGTTCTATGAAATCGTCAAATACTGCGAAGATCAGTCTTATCCTGAAGGAGCCACCACAGAAGATAAGAAAGCCATAAGAAGGGTGGCTCAGAAATATACATTGGTTGGAGGTCTACTCTATAGGAGGAGCCTTACTGACATTCTGTTAAGATGTCTTGATGATGATGAGGTCTGGAAATGTGTAGAGGAGACACACTCGGGTGTGTGCGGTGGCCATGTGAATAGTTAGATGCTCGCCAAGAAGATCATTCGCCAGGGCTTTTACTGGCTCACTATGGAAGAGGATTGTGCTGTCTATGTCCATAGGTGTGTCAAATGTCAACTCCATGCCGATAAAATCCATTCACCATCTTTCTCACTTCATCCAATATCCTTCCCATAGCCTTTCTCCATGTGGGCATTCGACATCATTGGTCCCCTAGGTGATCCTAATTCTCTCACCAAGCAGAAATCTTTCATCCTTACCACGACGGAATACTTCACCAAATGGGCCGAAGCCGAAGCTTACGCGAAAATCAAGGCGTCAACAGTCTGCAAGTTCATCATGAAGAACGTCCTCGCCAGGTTCGGCGTCCCAAGCACGATTGTCACCGACAATGGGCCACAGTTCATTTCTCAGGACCTACAGGACCACTGCAAAAGGTACGCAATTGCATTGCATCATTCATCACCTTATTACCCACAAGGTAATGGCCAAGCAGAGGCCACCAATAAAATATTGATCAAAATCATCAAGAAAACCTGCGAGTCTAGTAAGTTTTCAGACTGGCCAGAAAGGTTTATCGAAGCTCTATGGGCCTATCGCACTTCAATCCGTACCCCCACCGGGCAGACTCCGTTTGCCCTTACTTATGGTATGGAAGCGGTAGTCCCGTACGAGACTCTGATCCCTTCTCTCAGGGTACAAGTGGACGAGGAATTTCCCCTCGATGACCGTCGTAATTCACTCCTCGCCCAGTTGGAACTCTTGGATGAGAAGCGGCTGGCCGCTGCCGAGCATGCGCGTGTGTATCAAAATAGACTCGCTCGCTTTTACCAAAAGAGAGTCGTTGAGAGAAAATTCAAAATCGGTGAGATGGTCGTGAAAAGAATTTTTGTCAAACCTGGAGGGCCGCGTTCTAAGTTCCAACCCAATTGGGAAGGACCATTTGTAATTCAAGCCGTGTATCCTGACAACGCCTACAAGCTAATCAACGCCGAAGGGACCGAATTATCCCACCCTTGGAATGGGCTTTATCTTAAAAAGTACTACCCTTAGCTTAGTAGCAAAAAAATAAAAAAATAATGAAAAGACAGAAAACATCAAAAACAACAAAAAATATTAAAAATCACTAAAAATATGAAAAATTCAAAATACCGATGCCTGGTGGTCACCATGTAGTTAAGTCCTTGCATCCAACCTTCATGTTAGGATATGGCCCATTAAGGCTTGGTAGGCACCGGGTCTTGGTTTGTCAGAACCGTGCAGATCCATGTCCGGCCACATTGGTCTATGCACGCTCAAAGGAAGTCAACATGTACTCACTTATGTATTTTATCCAAAAAAAAAAGTTGGTGGCATCACCTACGGTGGGGCCTCACCCAGAAGATCTCCTGAAGCTGTAATCTTTATTCTTTTCTCTTCGACCAAATGAGACAGTCGGCGCCCTTAAAACGCTTAGCATGAGAAACCAAAACTCAAACCCCTTAAGGCAAGAGTAGGATCCACTTCCTCGAGCATCGATCAGAGCACGAGAAGAGGGCAATGTCCCCGCAGGCACATGAAAGGGAGCCCACAACGTCAAACGACTATATCTCCCTCGCAAAAAGAAACACAAAATCAAAATCAAGAGAAAAGCCTGGTCGTGACCGTCCCTGATATGATAAATGGAACCCCTCAATACAAGTCCAAAATCATAAAAGGGGCAATGTAATGTAAATGCTCGAGATTTGGTCTGAAGTCATCCGAAAGGGAAGAGTTAAATGGGCCTTTATTGGCTCGTCGGGTTAACGGTTTTGTCGATCCTCTCAGGAGGTTTATCCCCCACACTCTTCCTTCTTCCTTTGAAGATGAAAGCTAGATGGAGTTTCTAAAGGGTGAAACCCGCCAAGGTTTGCGATCTTATTTTAATATACACATATGGTTGCCTACTTTGAAAAGCAAAAGCTATCGCTGCGAAGGAGTCTCTGTGTTTCTGGCTGGTCAAGACCCCTGTTTACCACCTTGATGTCTTCTTGTTTAACCGCGGGCTTAGGCCAATGCAAGCGCGTCACCTGTGGGTGCGACGGCGTCTGATTCCGGGTCAGCGTCGCGCGGTTGGTCGTTAGGGTTCCAGGGTGTTCCATCATATACCATCTAGAGTTGTGAGAAAATAGACCCGGGTCGGGCAAATCATTTACCTCAAACACCTTTTGGGTGAATCCCTGTGGTCGGAAGCGATTGGGAGCCTAAGCATGGCATGACGGTATTGTTATCAGGGTAAGTCTTAGCCGGCGGGATCATCATTCGAGGGGTCTAGAGGCCCAAATCAACCTAGATGTGCACTTAAATACCTGGGAGGTTAGTAAAAAACCCCTGTTCTCATATAGGTTAGATGCCATTTGGGTGCTTGCCAGGCATTAGCAACGAAAAAAATGAAATGATAAAAATAACAACAAAAAAAAATGGAAAAGAGAGATTGTATAAATTTGCAAGCAAAGAATTTTTGAATATAACAAAACAACAAAAAAAATGCCAAATATAAAATAAAAAGAAAAACAAATCAATTTTGCATGATTACATTTTGTATGCAGCATCTCACTTTTTATATCGCTTGCATTCGTGTGCTTGTCTGTCGCATTTATCATCACCGCATCTTTCCCTTGCCTACGTTAAATAAAGGTTTGGCCCCTTGACCAGTTATCAAGGACAGTCAAAGTGACCATTTGCTTATTGAGCAAGGGGCTAAGTCAGAACAGAAATTCTGATTTGTTTGTTTCAGTGATGTGTGCAGGGATTCGAAGCAACAAAAGTAAAGGTGAAAACCAAATAAATCGAACCTTGTATTTTATTCCCAAAAAAATAAAAACATTACATCAAGTTCCACCCTCTCTCTCTGCATTACTCGTCCCGCTACTCTCCGGGCAGAACGCTCTCAAGGGTGCTACCCAACTACGAAAAGCGGTACTCCTACCGCTCTGCACTCCTCCTCCTCTTCCCACACCCCAATGTTGATTCGTGGGGGCAGCCAGAAAGCTACTAACATGAAAGCCACGCTCTCGTGCCCTTCGGTAGCGCTCCTCACCATCTCTCAGCCACTGTTCGGCGAGACCAAGGCTGGTCCGGAGTTCGAACAGCTGGGCCTCCATGGCCCTTCATTCCTCCCTTTCAGCCAATCTGTCGGCTCTCTCTCTTTCTCTTTCTCTTTCCATCTCTGCGCGTTCTCTCTCACGGTCTTCCCTCTCCAACTGGAGAGTGATCCTCAGCTCCATGGGATCCCTTGAGAAGTCGTCATCAGGACGACGCCGCAGTTCCTCCTCCAGCTCTACTATTTTAGCCTCCCTCTGCGCAGCTTGGGCAAGTGATTCTTGCGTCTCCTTTTCCTGCCAGATATATCATCTCAGATATGCGGCAAGGCATAAATAAGGAGAACTCAACACTGAGACCTTTACCTGTATAGAGAGCATCCCTTCTGCCTCCGCGGCGCGCTGTGTAGCACGAGCGAGCTGCTCGTGAAGCAAATCAAGTTCTGAGGTGGGGATCCATAAGCTGGAGACGCCACCCGCTCCCATCGCGGAGGAAGCCGCGTCAATCTGGGCGCGCTATGATCACACATGTGGCCGAACACCATGAATCTAGGGTCTTGTTTAGGAGTGTGCACTGTACACCTACCGAGGTACTCATGGCTTCACGTGTGTCACCCAATTGTTGCTCCCTCTCTGCCAGGCGAGATCGCAAGTTCGCTATCATAGTGTCACAGACATCCTACAGTCATAGGAGTCAGCATTTCCACGAATAAAACTAAAAGAGGGAAGAGAAAGAAAAGGGGAGACCTACCTCCACAAGTCTCCGGGGTTGGAGCCGCTCTGCGTACATTGTCTTATACAGACGCAGATAGTCTTCACTATCCTGTGCATGTGATTCCACAATCGTGCCACCCCGTTGCCAATGTTCATACTGTTCGGGGAACCGCACACGCCAATCAATACAGGTTGCCGGTCCCCGTGTCTTTCTCCCGATGCGAGGTGGCGCAGCCATATCCACCCACTTCTGAGCCAGTCCTAAAGTCCTCATATCCAATCGTAGCCGAAGCGGCTCGATTTCATTCAGGCAGTGCATCCACAGTTCCCGTCCAAACCGGGCACGACTTGTTAGAACCCATGGTTGGTCGACGTCGACCATGCCTGAGTAGGGTCTCCAGTTTACCTAGGTTTGGTTGTACATACCCGTTTAGTTGGTCAAAACCAAAAACCAAAAATAAAATGAAAATAATTCCAAAAAAAATCTCACCATTGCTGCAGGGAACTTCTGTATCTCCCGCCTTAGTACCATCAGTTGGTAGGTTAGGGGTGCCGCACTTATGATGGGTTGCCACCGCCTGGCTAGCGGCACCATCACTGGTTGCCAATGTCGAGCTCTCCCCATCGGGAGGTAATAATAGCTCCACAGCTGCGTTAGCGTGTGTCATTAGTACCTTAAGTGGGCTATCACAAAAAAACAAACAAAATAAAACATAAAAATACCTGGATGAATGGTGCGAAACCACTCACAGTCATCTCACGGTCCGCCTCTTGGAACAGACCTGTAAACAAATGCGCCAGCATGGCAGCTCCCCAGGCGTAGTGCCCCACTCTTTCAAGGTCTGATAGCAGCTCCAGGAAACGACAATGGATACCGTCTCCTTTCGACAGTATCAATCTTCCCAGTAAGAAGAGGAGAAATCTCCTCAAATCCATGTTGGATCTCTCACGATTGCCAAAATCTGTGCAGTACACAGCACGACATTCTCTTTCCATCCTTTCCATGAATTCTTCTGAGGACTCATCGTCCCGTCGACGAGTATCAGTGAGCCCTAATGCCTCCATGATAGATGTCCTGGTTACTGACCTGTTCTTCCGACCATCTAGGTCCAAACCCAGTAGCTTCTGGGCACCTTCTCGGTAGTCCGCATAAGTGACTCCAGTCACTGCCTCGCCATCCACCTTGAGGCTCGTGATTCGGACCACGTCCTCCAGACTGGGCACCATATGCCCCTAGGGCATCAAGAATGCCCGACTTACTGGGTCCCATCTCTCGCACAAGGCTTGGATGAGGGCCAGGTCGAGCTGGATAGGCTCGATCCGAAGAAAGGCACCAAATCCCATCATGTCTAGCCTGGCCTTCTGAAAATCCGGGAGACCCCTGTATGCGGCCACTGCAAACTCCCATGAAATGTGTGATTTCATCACACTCTGTGCGTGCATAAGAAATGGAGAAGGGTGTTGTCAAGAGGAAGGAATAAAGAATGATAAAAGGGCAGGAAAGCTCAGCTTACGAGTTGTGATTGGGCCCTTTCACTGAAGTGCCCTTTGAGGTCCGAAAGCCTCCTGGAACTGCTACCACTGGACCTGCTTCTCTTCGAGGAGTGGGAAGATTCGCCCTCCATCCAACTCTCGAAATTTTGAACTCCTCCTCTCCCATGAGAACTTGTGCTCCACGAGTTAGCTCTCGATATACCTGGGAGGATAAAAGAGACAGGAATTTATAGAAATGGAAGAAGTGCGGGCCAAGATTGCCTCCATCACCTTTAATGATAGCCCTTGCGATGAGGCACCTGCCATGCGGTCCCATGTGTCACTTCACCACTCGCGCAGGGTGATTGATTGGACGTGATAATATGATGAACCGCCTCCTATGTTGTCTAGGGATACCCTATCATGTTTTGGAGGACGTCTGCAAAATTTAAAACATCGTCCGGGAAAAGGGAATGGAGCCGTCATTATTGACTTCGACGGTAGATTCCTGTGGAAAATGGTCACAGCAAGACGTAATTCTCGGTAGACACATCACATGGGAACATCGCAAAGAAGAAGAAGCGTAGGGAAGAAGGAACGCACAAGAGAACAAGCAAGCAGCAGAAAATCAAATCACTCCATTCATAATTCTACATAAGCTGTCATAAACACTACAATCATAGAAAGGAGGTGGGTCCACTGGCCCGTCTGTTAGTGTTGGTGTGCTACAGGCCAATTTCGGGTCGGGTAGGCCCAATAGTTGTACGATCTTGTTCATTATTAATAAAGTGGTATTTGAGCATAAATATGCGATTGTGTTACTTTACGTTGTCCCTAGGATATGTGGTTGTAAAGTCAACTCGAGGTGGGATCTCGATTATGAGACTGACTTTACATGAACACATACCTTAAACTGTTCCTGGTTGGAGGGTAATCACTCGGGGACTTTGATTACCTATTAAACCAGTACACATGATGTGTCAGTGACCAGTCTCATGGTCACTGGTGCGGGACACCAACACATATGTGTAGGTGTATGTCCTTGGAGGATGTACACTGAACTGATCCGCTATTGGATCTTCAGATGGTTGATTATACCTAATGTCAACTGAAGATCCAACTGTCTCAGTAGCATCGTTGGTCCTTTGACCTGAGACATTGATCGGATCTTACATGAGGACTAGAATGATTTAATTACTTAGCTAAGTGACTTTAACCATAAGTCATGAGTTGCCGAGTCATTAATCACTCCAGGATACGTGTGAAGATCGTCAATGGTCAAGAAGGGATCGCTCACTGTCGGGTATATATCAGACAGTTAATGGGTCATGACATTGACGCTCCGTTAAATCCCTGGCCAGGGTCGTGTGAGTTCGTTTAGAACGGACGTAATACACTTTAAGGAGGTCATAATCAAATGAAATGATCATGGGGTTTGACAGAAACCGTACCCTCGACCGTATCAGACTCATAGAAGGAGCGATGGATTATATCGATGCGGTAACTGTGGACTTACAGGTATCAGACAGGCTGGTTTAAACCCGACGTCCTCTAGGATCACGCGGATTTACTTGACCCAACGTGATCGAAGGTTCGGAATGAATTAAACTATTATTCGGCTCTTGTAGAAGCGAATAATACGTTTAATTAACTTCTAATTAGGAATTAGAAGTTAATGGACCTTAAACTAGAGTGACTATGGGCCTAGAGGATCACACACAATGGATTCTTGGGTGACGGATTGTTATTATACAAATGTTTGTATTATTTCTATTTAATTCTTTTTAGAAAGGAGTGTAAATGGAGCTTAATACATATGTATAATATGAGATAGGATATATATACAGTTTCGATCTTTTGGAGCCCTTTTTTAATAAGCCTAAACTCTATATATAGATCCTACGTGAAGCTCATTCGAGCCTTCACTCCTTCCAACCCCTTAAGCTAATCAAGCATTAGGCTTAAGGGAGAGGTTTAGCCTCCCCCCTTTCTCCCCCTTGCTCTCTCTCTCTCCAGAAGGTGATAGAGTCGGGGAAAGTTACGCCGGAGAGGTACCGTTGCTGCGCAAGGGTCCGTGTGGATCGACTCTAGAGGCCGTACAGTTGTGCGGCTCGGTATTCTGCATCGGGCATCGCGAACAGCGTCGTTCCGCGCAAGGTGAAACACGCAACCCGTAATTAGGGTCTTAGAAACACCGATTATAGCACAGATTAAGCTTTCCATAACACCGAGATCAGGCAAATGAAATTTTTGTTATCCTCTGCGTCGTCCGTAGGTGCTGTGCGAAACCTTACAGTGGTATCAGAGCCAGGTTCACGCTCTGGTCAGTGTTTTTATCGCCGTTTAGAACCATGCTTTAGGGGCATATTAAATCTTCAATTATAATTTGTGGAAAGAGATTTGGACATCTCTGTTCTTCCTAGATGCTGGGCATCCAAATAGTAATTTTTTTTAAAAAAAATTATTTTCACCCTTTTTAATTTACTGTGCTCAGATACATTAATATGTATATTAGATATATATATCAAAATGCACAGTAAATTAAATAAAATTTTATCTATTAGGTTAAGTAGTGTTATCTCAATAGTAAATGTCGAATGGTAAATTTTATTTAACCGATTTGAATTTACCGAGGTGAGATAATTACTATTTACCTTAAGATAAAATGGTAATAATTGAAGTTACTTCAGTAAATTTTAATTTTTAAAATTTTAATTATTAGATAATTAAAAAATTTAAAATTTAAATTTTATTGAAGTTAAATGTAAAAAATTCAATTATTTGAATATTTAAGTATTAGATAATTGTTAAATTTAAAATTTGAATTTTAGAAAATTACTAATTGAGGATAATTACATTATTTTAAATTTAATTTCAAACAAAATTATTGGATAATTAGTTTGAATTTAAATTTAAATTATTGGCATGTTTAAATTTTAAATTTAAATTTGATTATTGGATAAAATTATCTCAATTAGATGTCCCTGTAGAAAATGATGGTTCTTTACGTGCTTTACTTTATTTACCTTATATTGGCCTGCTTGTCTTTTTAATTTTAGTTAATCATGCTTCGATTTTTAAAATTAAACAAAGCTGACCTATTTTTTGTTTGCACATCCCATTTTTAAATTCAAAAGTAAAGATTATTTTCAGAAAATAACCCTTGATTGATTTTATTTGAATGGGTTGACAAGTGATCATGGACTTGGATTAATGTAATTAATTGGGGTCTGCGAACCTCCTTTCTCTCTCTGTTAAAATTCTAATGTACTTCTATCTTCCTCCGTTGTTGTACTCGCCCTAAGGGATGCTGGAATTTGAGTCACATCTAATTTAATTTTTCCGGCCTGCGTGCCGTGTAAAAGTTGTAATTGATGCGGCATCGGAGTTTGAAAGCGCGGAGCACACCCGACGAGGACGATCCAGCTGTTTCGGAAGCGGGCCGGGTGTCTTAGTTACATTAGGGTTAAAGTCCATGATCACTTGAGTTTAATTTTATATTGGATGCATTTATTTTGTGCAAGCTACTAGGTACGGTAAATATATTGGATATATTTATATTACCACATAGGGTGAGATCAAGATAAAATTAAATTCCCTCGCGATTAAATTTTAGATCTGGTAAGCGTGGCTCTAGGAGTCGTCGTGGCCCTCCATCATTATAGAGTGAATGAACGTCTTCATTTCATGGATTTGTTGTGCTTTCCACAATGTCCATGAGTTTGGGGGCGTGATTAAACTCCAAGGCTCGGCCTCAATGGGGTGAGGAATTGAACTCGGCCTTGTTGTGCTTTCCACAAGGGTCGGGTCATGAACTCATTGCTATGTAGTAATGATGGTTAGATCTAACCGAGAATATCCTTTGTTGTGCTTTCCACAAGGGGATGATTTCTCGGGGGCCGAATATCGGATATTGCATTAGATGCAAGTGCTTGTTGACTGCCCTTGAGATGGTGTATGGCTTGTTGTGCTTTCCACAAGGTCGTACATCAGTCTCGTTGGGATTCCGACCCACTAGGTAGATCTCGCTGATCTCTCGTTCTATATACTGAGGGTTATATAGTTCGATCGAAAAATAGTGGGACTAACTAAGATAGAAAACCTCATCTAAGTTAGAATTTGAACACATGCTAAGTTATCTTTTATTTCTTATCCAGATTACAATGTCGTTGTCTAACCCCCTCCGCGGCATCTTGGATGCAAATAGATTAACTGGACCGAACTACTCGGATTGGATGCGTAATCTACGCATAGTCCTTACCGCCGAAAAGATTACGTACGTGTTGGCCAAATGGTCTGAGGACTCCTCCCTTGCCCAATGTTACATGTTGGCCTCTATGGCTCCCGAGCTGCAGAGGCAATTTGAAAAGACTGATTGTAGAAGTATACTTCTCAATCTACGCCAGCTCTTCGGGGAGCAGGGTAGGATTGAGAGGTATGACATCTCCAAAAGGCTTTTCAGGACACGGATGTCTGATGGTTCATCAGTACAGGCCCATGTACTGAAAATGATGGAGTGGATTGAAAGACTCAATGCATTGGGGTTCAAGTTGGATCTTGAACTATGCATTGATCTTATACTCCAGTCATTGCCCGATTCCTTTTCTTCCTTCATCATGAACTTTAACATGAACAGGATTGAAGCAACTCTTCCAAAGCTGCTCAATATGTTAAAGAGTGCTGAAGGAACCATGCAGAAAGATAAACCATCTTCGTATGTAATGATTGTTGGCTGGGCCAACAAGAAAAGGAAGACCTCTCAAATATCCACCACGAGTAACAAAGGGAAGGGAAAGAAAAAGGCCACGGGTAAGCAACTCGCCAAAGTTGACAAAGGGAAGGGCAAGAAGAATGAAAAGGAAGACAAATGTTTTCGATGCGGGGAAACTGGACATTGGAAAAGGAATTGTAATGTAATTCTAAATGAAGGTATTTTTGTCATAGACCTTAATTTGTCATATATGAAATCCACATCATGGGTATTGGATACTGCATGTGCATCTCATATCTGCAATTCTGTATAGGTGCTGACAAATAGAAGGCGACTAGGTAAAAAGGAGATTGAACTGAGGATGGGCAATGGAGCTTTGGTTTCTGCCAAAGCTGTCGGGACTGCACGTCTCAGTTTACCTTCAGGAGTCATTATGGAGTTGAATGACTGTTATTATGTTCCTAATGTTATTAAGAATATTATTTCAATCTCTGGCTTGTATAACATTGGATATACCTTGGCTTTTAATAGCATTGGGTGCTCTATAATGAATAATGGTTTGATTATAGCCAATGGTTCATTAGTCAATGGTCTTTATATATTAGATACACGTTCTAATGTTATGCAAATTTCTAATGCTGATGAAGTGAATTCTGCATATCTATGGCATTGGAGACTTGGTCATGTCGGTGAGAAAAGAGTCTCTCACTTACACTCAAATGGGTATTTGAATTCATTCGAATACAAGCCATTTGATACCTATGAGTCGTGTCTCATGGGGAAAATGACCAAGGCTCCCTTTAGTGGACATGGTGAGAGGGCTGTTGACCTTCTGGAGCTCATACACTCGGATGTGTGTGGACCCATGTCCATGGAAGTAAAAGGAGGGTATCTCTATTTCATTTCTTTTATTGATGACTTCTCTAGATATGGCTATGTGTATTTAATGAGACATAAGTCACAAGCTTTTGAGAAGTTTAAGGAATATAAGAATGAAGTAGAGAAACAGACTGGCAAGAGTATTAAGGCTCTTCGATCGGATCGAGGAGGTGAATATTTGAGCCATGAATTCACTTCTTATCTTAAAGACCATGGAATAGTTTCTCAGTGGACTCCACCGTATACACCACAGCACAATGGTATATCCGAGAGGAGAAACATGACCTTGTTAGACATGGTCCGATCCATGATGTCTATGTCAGGACTACCCTTATCTCTCTGGGGCTATGCATTAGAGACTGCAGCATATTTATTGAATAGGATCTCAAGTAAATCAGTTCCTTCTATACCATATGAGATATGGAAGGGCAGGGGTGTCCTGCTCATGTAAAGAAGAACGAGAGTGATAAGCTTGAGTCGAGGACCGATAAGTGTGGGTTTGTGGGATATCCAAAGGAGACGTTTGGATATTATTTCTATCACCCTTCTGAGCAAAGGGTCTTAGTGGTCAAGAGAGCTGTATTTCTGAAAAGAGAATATCTACTCCAGAAAAATAGTGAGAGCCAGATAGAATTAGATGAGGTCCAAGAACTACAACCCATAGACACAAGCTCATTAGATGAGACTGTATCGGTTGATCCTATTCAAAGAGAAACACTGACACTGCGGAGATCTGGTAGACTACCGAGAGAACCTGAGAGATATGTTGGACATGTCTCAGAGGGGTCCTCTAAGGTATGTATCGATGAGGATGATGATCCTCAGTCGTACCAGGAGGCGATCCGTAGTGTAGACTCCGAGAAATGGCAAGAGGCAATGGATTCAGAGATCCAGTCCATGTACACCAACAAAGTTTGGAACTTAATTGATGTACCCGAAGGGAAGGTCCCTATCGGCTGCAAATGGATTTTCAAAAGGAAAATCGGTGCAGATGGACAAGTTGACACATACAAGGCTAGACTAGTGGCGAAAGGATATCGTCAAAGGCAAGGCATTGACTATGACGAGACGTTTTCACCGGTAGCCATGGTTAAGTCAATCGGAATCCTCCTTGCCATTGCTACATACCTGGATTATGAGATCTGGCGAATGGATGTGAAGATAACTTTTCTTAATGGAAACCTGTCAGAAGAGGTGTACATGGTACAGCCTGAAGGATTCACCTCCAAGCTACATCCTAATAAGGTATGCAAACTTCAAAGGTCCATTTATGGATTAAAGCAGGCATCTAGAAGCTGGAACTTAAGATTTGACGAGGCTGTCAAATCTTTCAACTTCATTCGGAATGAAGATGAACCATGTGTTTACAAGAAGGTCAGTGGGAGCTCTGTAACCTTCTTGATCCTTTATGTTGATGACATCTTACTCATTGGGAATGATGTAGAGATGTTGACATCAACCAAGTCTTAGTTGTCCAAGACTTTCTCCATGAAGGATTTGGGAGAAGCATCCTATGTGCTGGGCATAAGGATCTATCGAGATAGATCTAAAAAGATGCTAGGATTATCCCAATCCATGTACATAAACACTATCCTCAAAATGTTTAGGATGGAAAATTCTAAGAGAGGTCTCATTCCCATGAGACATGGAATTTGCCTATCCAAAGGGATGAGTCCTAAAACTTCTGAGGAGGTGGCACACATGAATAAGGTACCCTATGCTTCGGCGATAGGGTCAATCATGTATGCAATGATGTGTACACGGCCTGATGTTACCAATGCTTTAAGCATTGTCAGTAGATATCAGGCAAATCCAGGCGAAGAGCACTGGAAGGCAGTAAAGGGCATCCTTAAGTACCTGCGAAGGGCTAAGGATCTTTTTCTGCTTTATGGAGGAGAGGACCTACAGCTTAGAGCTTACACAAACTCTAGTTTTCGATCAGATCCAGATGACTGTAAATCCATGTCTGGGTTTGTATTCATGTTGAATGGAGGGGCAGTCAGTTGGAGAAGCTCCAAACAAGATACAACTGCAGATTCGACGACGGAGGCGGAATATATTGCTGCAGCTGAGGCTGCTAAAGAAGCCGTCTGGATGAAGAAATTCATCTTGGAACTTGGCGTAGTTCCCGAGATATCAGCTCCCATCCCATTATTTTGTGATAATAATGGGGCCATCACCCAGGCGAAGGAACCGAGATCTCACCAAAGGTCAAAGCATATTCTCAGGCACTTTCACCTTATTCGGGAGATTGTTGATCGTGGAGATGTGATGGTAGAGCGTGTACCGTCAGAAGATAACATAGCAGATCCACTGACTAAGCGTTTGACATAGACTGTATTTGAGCGTCATCGGGATAAGATGGGCCTCAAAGTTGTGGGAAATTGGCTGAAGTTCAAGTGGGAGATTGTTAGTGTTGGTGTGCTATAGGCCAATTTCGGGTCGGGTAGGCCCAATAGTTGTTATTCATTATTAATAAAATGATATTTGAGCGTAAATATGCGATTGTGTTACTTTACGTTGTCCCTAGGATATGTGGTTGTAAAGTCAACTCGAGATGGGATCTCGATTATGAGACTGACTTTACATGAACACATACCTTAAACTGTTCTTGGTTGGAGGGTAATTACTCGGGGACTTTGATTACCTATTAAACCAGTACACATGATGTGTCAGTGATCAGTCTCATGGTCACTGGTGCGGGGCACCAACACATATGTGTAGGTGTATGTCCTTGGAGGATGTACACTGAACTGATCCGCTATTAGATCTTCAGATGGTTGATTATACCTAATGTCAACTGAAGATCCAACTGTCTCAGCAGCATCGTTGGTCCTTTGACCTGAGACATTGATCGGATCTTACACGAGGACTAGAATGGTTTAATTACTTAGCTAAGTGACTTTAACCATAAGTCATGAGTTGCCGAGTCATTAACCACTGCAGGATACGTGTGAAGATCGTCAATGGTCAAGAAGGGATCACTCACTGTCGGGTATATATCAGACAGTTAATGGGTCATGACATTGACGCTCCGTTAAATCCCTGGCCAGGGTCGTGTGAGTTCATTTAGAACGGACGTCATACACTTTAAGGAGGTCATAGTCAAATGGCACGATCATGGGGTTTGACAGAAACCGTACCATCGATCGTACCAGACTCATAGAAGGAGCGAGGGATTATATCGATGCGGTAACTGTGGACTTATAGGTATCAGATAGGCTGGTTTAAACCCGGCGTCCTCTAGGATCACGCGGATTTGCTTGACCCAACGTGATCGAAGGTTCGGAATGAATTAAACTATTATTCGGCTCTTGTAGAAGCGCATAATACGTTTAATTTACTTCTAATTAGGAATTAGAAGTTAATGGGCCTTAAACTAGAGTGACTATGGGCCTAGAGGATCACACACAATGGATTCTTGGGTGACGGATTGTTATTATACAAATGTTTGTATTATTTCTATTTAATTCTTTTTGGAAAGGAGTGTAAATGGAGCTTAATACATATGTATAATATGAGATAGGACATATATACAGTTTCGGTCTTTTGGAGCCCTTTTCTAATAAGCCTAAACTCTATATATAGATCCTACGTGAAGCTCATTCGAGCCTTCACTCCTTCCAACCCCTTAAGCTAATCAAGCATTAGGCTTAAGGGAGAGGTTTAGCCTCCCCCCTTTCTCCCCCTTGCTCTCTCTCTCTCCAGAAGGTGATAGAGTCGGGGAAAGTTACGCTGGAGAGGTACCGTTACTGCGCAAGGGTCCGTGTGGATCGACTCTAGAGGCCGTACAATTGTGCGGCTCGGTATTCTGCATCGGGCATCGCGGACAGCGTCGTTCCGCGCAAGGTGAAACACGTAACCCATAATTAGGGTCTTAGAAACACCGATTAGAGCACATATTAAGCTTTCCATAACACCGGGATCGGGCAAATGAAATTTTTGTTATCCGCTGCGTCGCCCGTAGGTGCTGTGCGAAACCTTATAGTGGTATCATACGCCATTATCCTCATGCTCGTCCCTCTAAGCGTCCCTCTCCTCTCCCCTGAGGTGAGGGCCCCTCAGAAGTCGTCCGGATCCCCGTGCAACAGCACCCGCTTCGCCTCGTGGCGCCTGCTCCACAGCAGTGGCCCGCTGCTCCTCCCCTGGCGTGGCGAAGAAGCTACTAGCAGCAAAGCGACCAGACTGGCGGAGTCGCTCCCCGAGCTCTCGCGCTCTCTCGTAGCGCGTCTCCATCGCTCCTAGCCTCTGAACCACGACCTGAAGGCCTAGCTGGAGCTCCCTCACCTGGGCCTCCAAAGCCTTCCTCTTGGTCTGATCTCGCTGTCGCTCGGCCCTTCTCTCGACTCTCTCTCTCTCTCTGCCTCTCTCCTCGTCATCTGGAGAAGAACCCTTAACTCCAGGATGTCTGGAGAAGGTCTCTCCTCACCGCGATGTCGCAGCTCTGCTACAGTCGCCACCCAGGCATCACGCTCCTCTTCCGCCCGGGCAGCCCGAGCCACTGCACCTGTAAGTTGCTCCCGGAGGGAGGCAATCTCAAGAAAAGGGGCCGAGGAACTGGAAGATGCGCCGCCAGCCATTCCCCCCATCGTTGTCTGCTGGGCACGCTAGAACGAACAAACAACGGTCGTCAGCTAAGCTCCAAAATCAACAAAAGAAACAAAAAATGCAGCACTTGACTTACCAGGATCGACAGCTCCTGTTGAGTGACGGCCAGATGCCACCTAGCCTCTGCCAGCTGGGCACGCAAGCCGTTGATGTCGCGTGTATCCCCAGCTTGGGGAAGTCCCACATCACTCCCTCTCTGCTGCCGAAGGAAGTCGGCACTCTCCTGCACCAATACGCTCCCTTGCTGTCCGGGGAGACGTATGGGCCAATCCTCGAGCTTGGCCTTGCCGCGACTCTCCTTCCTGACACGGCTCGGCTCATCTGCACTCGCCCACTCATCGGCCAAGCCTGGAGCCCTCGCCATGCCCTGCATCAAAAAGGGGGGCCTCGCGTCATAACGAGAACGCGTGTCCTGTCCAGGACGCGTCCATTATTTGAGTGCAACACTCGCCGAACCCTTTCCCCCCTCGCACGGCTCGCTTCAAAACTCAAAATGGATCAAAAGGAGAAGATCTGAGGACCTACCAGACCGTGTTCACCTCCTTCCGCGCCATCGGGCCGCTCGGGTCCCTCGGGGGCCCGAAGCGGCCCTTCCTCCTCCATGGACGCCATTCCGTGCTCTTGCGTGTCCCTCCTCGGGCGAGGAGTCCCTCGTCCCTCTCCACCTTCACCATGGTCCGGCCCACCGAACTGCATCGATCGAGAGAGGAAGAAGACAAAGAGGGGCGAGCGAATTTCGGCGGGAGGCCGGCTTGTTTGCGGGTAAGGCACGGGAGAAGAAAGGCCGCCTGGCGCTTTAAATTTGAATTCGAAAGTTAAGACGCGTCCTCGCGCCTGGGCGTGCCCAAAAGGGGATGAAAAGAAACATGATCCATCCGTGCAAAGCGTAATTCCCTACTTTTTAGGACAAGGTCTCTTGAAGCGTGCCTCGAAACAACTTGGCGCGAGAGAACAACTTGGCGCCAAATTCTAGATTTTATTCCATCAGAAAGCAAGGCGAGCTACATCAGGGGCTTAGGCACTCTAGGCCTTAACTTCTCCAGTTCGGTTACATAAGCTCTCCACAGCTCACATTCTTCCCCCGCGTGCGCTAAGGCCTTTCCCGCAACACTTGTCTTCCAGGGTGCTTTAACGGCTTTCGCTTCCTTCGCATCCGCCTCCGTGCCCAAATCCCTCTTCTTCAAAGGGATGATGCCAGTTAGTAGTGGGAACGAATGGCGTGGAATGCCGATCTGGAGGCAGCACCGATGCGCATTGTAAAGGGCAAACTCAGTCGCATCGATCAGTTGGAGTTCAACTTCGGGAGAAGACCTCATGAGGAGTTCAAGTGAGAGTAGACATGCCGGTGCGCAAGTGAAGAAGCTTTGTGTCATGGTTCGAAAGTGAGACCGCCAGCCTTCACGCTTCTTCAGCCACGGAACACGGTTCGCCACGGTGCCACCGAAGCCTAACACATCGGCTATGTGATAAAGGGGACTTTGTTGGAAAAGTTTCGAAGCAGTCGGCATCCCCTCACGGTGGTCAAATTTCAAGTGCAAATCAATCCAGCAGTTCAGAACAAGTGCGCAATCGAAAGGAGGCTTACCCATGCTTGAGGCAGTAAGGCCACTGTAAAGGTAGACAAGGACGGCGGGTCCCACCCTCTTTCCACTCCAAATACCGCGGATGGGACTCAGTTGCTCCTCTTCCACTATGTTGTCGGTATAAGGAAACAAGAGGGCACCCGCCAGACAAATAGTGAACCCTTTCATGATTCCTTCCAAATAGTCATCGTCTGGTGACCCTCTCAGAGCATCCATGATCCATTCCGCGAGCTTTTGCAAATCGATTCCCTGTTGAGTACGGACCTTTCTGGCTACGTCGGGCGGCATGAAGCTTCCAAGGACACTCTCGGAAGTTCCCCTTGTCAGCATCCGCATAGCCTTCACCTTCCCGTCACTCTTGAATTTCTTCAATCCGAGCAGAAGTTCCACCTCCTCGAGGAGGATGGTCGCCTCGAAGGTCGGGAAGATGAAAGTGTGGGTTTGGGGATGCCAGATCTCCACTAGTGCGCCCATAGCCGCCCAGTCCATGCGAATCCTCTCATAGTGCTTGGCATGAATAAGGAGCCCCTGAAGATGCCACTTCGAGAGTATGGCCCTGTAGACGCACTTTTCGTTCAACAATTATGTTGCTTCTCATCGTTGGTTTATTAAGTGCGTGGGCGTGCCAGTCACCGGAGTGATAATTTATTCGGGCTCCGAAGAGCCCATGGTGCGCTCGATCTGACTTCGTCAGTCGATTGTGTGGTTCGTGTCGGGACCAAAACCCGCCGCGCCATAAAGGTCACGGCGTCATTTACATCCCCCATACGAGGGAACACCCTTGATTAATCGCCGAGATTAAGGGCCTCATGGCCAAGAAATTAATTGCATGAAAGGTCTATTACGCGGCATTAAAATCCTCACACGAGGGCGAGAAGAAAACCATTCGCGGTCATGTCAGTCATGTGTTGACCATTTAATGTTCGGATGAATGTCCGGCTCGATAAAATTGCGGTTGTCGCGGGAAAACTGGAGCGTATGTATGCCAGTATATGGCAATTTATTGTTCAGAAGAACGGAAAATATTCGGCTAGACATCGGTTAGACCAGTCGGAAACCGGTAAATCTGTTGGCCCGGTGCAAGAGCAAGCTGCGACCATACTGCGGTGGGCCCCCCGCGGTCGAAACAAGATTTGCATGAGCGTCATTAATATTTCCGGTGCCAAGGGGCGGCGAGGGAATATCCCTTGAATCGGCTGAAAAGCCCTGTGTCCGGAGAAGCGGGCGTTCTAAACGTGTCGGTCATTCAGGAGACCGTTTAATGTTCGGACGGGTGTCCGATATTGGGAATATCGTAATCGTCGCGGAAAGACCGAGAATGTATGTGTGCCGAGACACGGCAAGTTTTATTATTCCGAGACACTGAAAACGTTCGATTGAATCTCGGCTATTATATCCGGAAACCCGTGAATCTATTGGCCCGGTGCGAGATCAAGTCGAGACCATGCCGGGGGCGCCTCCCGTGATCCAAACGGGGCTCGCGTGGGCGGCATTAATATTTCTGGTGTCGGAGGGCAACAGGGAAAAGTCCCGAGACTAGTCTTCGGAACTGAAAACGTGTTCGAGAGGAACAGGCTGCAGACCGGAGACATGAGCCAGACGATGACCATGATCGGGACGGGCCCGAGGTCTAAATATGGCCCACGGAGGCCTTATTGATATTCCCATGGGAGGAGTCCGGGGGTGGCGAGAGCCGTCTCGTTCTATTCCGATTCTGTCGGTCGCTTGCGGACCTTTCCATGTTCGGGCAAGGGCCCGTATTGAGAGCGTGACGGGGGTGGACGCGACCCCGTACCAATGTATGCCGAGTTTACGGTAATTTCAATGAAAGAGCGGGAGCAAATCCCGATAGGAACGGGTCGGAATTGGTGAGTTATTGGCCCAGGGCAATGCCGGCTCACAACCATGTTGGGGTAGGAGCCACCGGCTATGAAAGTCGCTCACGGGCCTTTTCATGTTCGGACATGGGTCCGTATTAAGAACTCGGCGGGAATCGACGTGAACCCGTTCAAATGTCTGCCGAATGTGCGGCAATTTCAGTAGCGGCTCGGAAGGAATCCGGCCGGAGAAACGAGTCTGGTTTAATCGGAATGTCAGCCTGAGGTGAAGTCAGGCTATGGCCATTTTGAGATGATTCCCTAGGTTCAGGCCCAACTCGTAGGGGCGGTATTGTTGTTCCTTCGGCACCGAGTCACGGGAGAGACGAGGCTGTGAAGCGGGTCTCATTGTTTCATTATTATTTAAGAAGTGTTATCCTTACCATTTGTTAATTAATAGATACATTTGGGTGAATTCTTTATTATCGTTTATTCATTTCTTCTTGTGATTTATTCATTTAATATTGTTATTATTAGGTTTATTATTATTTTTGTTCATTTATATTATCATTCGTGTGCTTGGCGTTTTCTTTTAGTTAAGTTTGTCGTTATTATTTATCCTGGGTTATCATTTACTTATCTATTTATCGTTGTTATTGTTTCTTTTAAACTTATTATCATTATTACTTATTTCTTTATCATCCTTATTTATTTATCCGCCTTATTGGATTTATTATCATTTGTTATTTTATTTAACATTATTGTTTTCTATTATTTCTCTATTTTCTTTTGAGTTTGTTGCTATTATCGTTATTTAAGCTATGTATCATTATTTGTTTATTTATTATATTTTCTTTTAGCTTATTATCCTTATTAATATCATTTTTTTGGGGTGTGCCGCTGAGGATTGGTGGGGTGTACCGCTGAGGGTTGGGAGTGTACCGCTGAGGGCCAATGGAGGTGTATCGCTGAGGGCCAAAGGGGCGTACCGCTGGGGGTTGGGAGTGTACCGCTGAGGGCCAAAGGGGGCGTACCGCTGGGGTCAAAAGGGTGTACCGTTGAAGGCCAATGGGGGTGTGCCGCTGAGGGCAGTAGGAGTGTACTGCTGAGGGGTCTAAGGGGTGTGCCGCTGAAAGCTGGGAAAAGTGTGCCGGCGAAAGGCTGTTGGAGGGAAGAGGTAGTGTGCCGGAGAGGAGGCTTCGAAGCGTGCCGTTGACGGCTGGGAGGAGTGTGCCGGCGAAAGGCTGTTGGAGTGCACTGGTGAAGGTCCATCTGAGTGGGAGGTAAGGGCAGGCATGCCGGTGGAGGTTCTTTCTTTTATTATTTGTTTTAAGGCTTTTCTTTTATTCTTATCTTGATTTTCAAGTAGTTTTATACAAACTCTTCCCTTGCCTTTGTTTTGTTCAGTCTCTCCTCGTAGGTCGGATGTTCGGGCTGAGTTCTCGTCACGGTGCCGGCAGCGGCTCGATTAGTTGGAACGTTTTATCGTTGATTGTTTTATTCGTTCGTTGCTTCCTTTTGCTTTATTCAACATATTGTTATTTTCTCACGAAAATTCGGCAGCATCTCCCCTTGACCCAGGGCGTAAGGGAGATAAAGGGAACGCGCCCACATGGAGTGGCAGAACCCGACAACTGGAGGTGGGCGTCCGGGGGCAACAACACCTTTATAAAACCTCGGCAAACACGAAGGAGAGCAACGAGGCCTAAGGCATGTTGAATCGGACGCGACAGACTGGGTTTCGGCTAAGGCATACCGGGCTGGGGCATGGCCAAAGCGTGTGCCACTGAGGGCTTAAAGAGTGTACCGCTGAGGGCCAAAAAGGGTGTACCGGCCAGGGGCCAATGGGGTGCACCGCTGGGGGTCAAAAGGAGTGTACCGGCCAAAGGCTAAGGACCAAGGAGTGTGCCGGCCAAGGGCTCAACGGGGTGTACCGCTGAGGGTCAAAAGGGTGTACCGGCCAAGGGCTAATTGGGCGTGCCGCTGAGGGCCAGAAGGCGTGTACCGGCCAAGGGCTAGGGGCCAAAGAGTGTGCCGGCCAAGGGCCATTGGGTGTGGCGCTGAGGTCAAAAGGGGTGTACCGCTGGGGTCAAAAGGGTACCGGGGATGTTGATTGGCTAGGCCGAAGGAAATCTTGGCAGGAGGAGGGAGAGAGGCTCAAGGGGTGTTGGGCCTGGGTGTCCAAGGAGAGACGGAAGGGCGTCTCCCCTCAGGCAAATGGGAACATGCGGCAGCGGGGAGGTGAAGGGGCAGCAGGCCCTCTTCCCTCTCTTCCCCTCTTCCCTCTTCTTCTCTTCACGCGGACGGCGATGGACGGAGTAGCCGGGGGGGAGCCTCCCCTCCTCTTCTTCTTCTCTTCTTATCTTCCTCTTCTTCTCTTCATGCGGACGGCGATGGACGGAGCAGCCGGGGGGGGGGGGGGGAGCCTCCCCTCCTCTTCTTCTTTTCTTCTTTTCTTCTTCTTCTTCTCTTCGCACGGACGGCGGCAGACGGAGTAGCGAGGGGGAGCCTCCCCTCCTCTTCTTCTTCTCTTCTTCTCTTCCTCTTCTTCTCTTCACGCGGACGGCGATGGACGGAGTAGCCGGGGGGCAGCCTCCCCTCCTCTTCTTCTTCTCTTCTTCTCTTCCTCTTCTTCTCTTCACGCGGACGGCGATGGACGGAGTAGCCGGGGGGGAGCCTCCCCTCCTCTTCTTCTTTTCTTCTTCTCTTCTTCTTCTTCTCTTCTCCTCTTCTCTTCTCTCTGGGTGTGGGTGTATCTGTTGCCCTCTTCTCTCCCCCCTCCTCCCGTTTGCAGCGACGAAGAGGGGTCTTATACCCCCGCCACGGCGAACGTCCAAAGACCGGAATGATTCGACGGGTATTGAATGGGGGTTGACCCCATTGTCCTGGGTGGCAGGGGGATAGGCAGCGTGGCCCTCTCCCCAGGCGACACCTCGGACGGCCCACTGCGCGCCAAGGATCCGTAGGGCATGGGCTCTGTTGAAGATGCTTCACGCTGTGCCGCTGGCGAGCTGAACAAGCGTGCCGCGGGGGAGCCAGAAGGGCGTACCGCTGGGGGCCCGAATGGGCGTGCCGCTGAAAGCCCATGGGGCGTGCCGCTGAGGCCAGGGGCTGTGCCGCTGAGGGGCCAAACGGGCGTGCCGCTGAAGGCTTTGTGGGCGTGCCGCTGAGGGCAGCTGGGTGTGTGTGTCGCTGAGGGTAAATGAGGGTGTGCCGTTGAAAGGCCCTGTGGGCGTGCCGCTGAGGGCTGCCAGGTGTGTGTGCCGCTGAGGGCAAATGAGGGCGTGCCGTTGAAAGGCCCTGTGGGCGTGCCGCTGAGGGCTGCCAGGAGTGTGCCGCTGAGGGCGTTGAGGGCGTGCCGTTGGGGGCTGCCAGGAGTGTGCCGCTGAACGGCCTGAGGGGAGCGTGCCGCTGAGCGGCCTGGAGGGGGCGGAGGGGCGTGCCGCTGAAGGGCTGCACTGGGGCGTGCCGGCGAAGAGGCTGAGGACGCGCCGCTGAAGGAGCCCAAGGGGCGTGCCGCTGAAGGGCGGCCTGGGTGTGCCGCTGAGGGGCACATGGCCGTGCCGCTGAAGGGCTAAATGGGCAGTTTGGAGCCCGTTGTGAGCACGAGTTGTGGCCCGTTTAATTTTCTTCGAGGCCCATGGGTCATGGGGCTCTTGTTAGTTGATTTCTCTTAACTGTCACGACTCCGGGGATGGCTTCACGGCAGTGTGCATATTTGGGGGTCTGGACGACAAATCTCTCCGGGGCTTCTTCACTAGACGCCGTTGTTGATGCGAGGCCGAGCAGGACATCTGGGTGTGCAATTTTCGGTGTCCACAGGCCCTCATGCCGATGGAGATATTAGAAGTTAACCTTGAAAGCCATGGCAGTTTGGAAAACTTCCTCGGGCCTAGGAAGAGTGGATACGGCTGAAAAGAAGAAGAGAAAGGAAGAGAAGTGAGAAGAAAGTTCACGCGGAGAATTTGAATAAGTCAGCTTACCATATGCGATTGGATCATCCCACTCAGATGACCCTCGAGGTCGGAGAGTCGCCTGATCTCGCTACTAGGCCTGCTCCGACGCCCCTCGGCTCTTATAGCCTGCTCCCCCCATCGGCCTGCACGGCCCGCTTCCCAACTTTGGCTCTCGTAGCATGCTTCCCTTCGGCTTTTATAGTCTGCTTCCCAACTTTGGCTCTTGCAGCTTGCTTCCCTTTGCCCTTATGGCCTACTTCCCAATGTTGGCTCTCGTAGCCTGCTTCCCCAACCTTTGGCCCTTGTAGCCCTCTTCCCAGTGTCTCCCGGCTTCTATAGCCCGCTTCCCTAATATCCTTTCAGCCCCTTTTGCGGTCTGCCTCCCTAATATCTTTACTACCACTACACTTATACATAGCAACAATATTTTCTTATAAAACAACAAAAAAAAACCACAAAAAACAAATAAACAAAAAAAAAACAAACAACAACAACACCCAAAAAAAAACAAACAAACAAACAAACAAAAAACAACAAAAAAGGGAAGAAAACAAAAACAAAACAAAAAAGGAGAATGCATGATTGCCCTGCTTGCATGGTTGCTTAATATAGAATAATACACTTCCTTGAAATTTTCTAGGACCGTGTTTCCTTGCTATAATAATAATATCGCCCCGATTCCAGATGCACGGATGTCACGGCGTACGCTCGAAGGGAACCCAATTATGGCGAGTGCACACGTCAAGGGGAAGAGTCATGGCTGAATCGCTAAGCCCAACTCACAAAATAAACCTGATGTTGGGAGCTGGCCTGGTTTGTTTTTCTCTTGGTTTCTTCGCCAGTGCCGACAGGATGTCGGGAGCTGGCCTGGTCTGTCTTTTTTTCTTGGTCTCTTCGCCAGTGCCGACAGGGTGTCGGGAGCTGGCATGGTTTGTTGTTCTCTTTGTCTCTTCGCCAGTGTCGACAGGGCGTCGGGAGCTGGCCTGGTCTGTTGTTCTCTTTGTCTCTTCGCCAGTGCCGACAGGGTGTCGGGAGCTGACCTGGTCTGTTGTTCTCTTTATCTCTTCGCCAGTGCCGACAGGGCGTCGGGAGCTAGCCTTGTCTGCTGTTCTCTTGGTCTCTTTCTCTTTCTTTTCTTCTCTTCTTCTCTTCTTTTCCTTCTCTTCTCCTTTTGTCATCTCTCTTTTTTTGTTCTTTTGTTGTTGTTTTGTCTCTCTTCTTTTTTTCTTTTTTTTTCTTCTTGTTCTCTTTTTTTTTCTTCTCTTTTTTTTGAACAACTCCAGGTGGCTGCTGGCGTGGATGCCAATGATATAAGAGCTGTCGGCGCGGCGGCCGATGATTGAAAGCTATTGGCGTGGGAGCCAACAAGTGAAAGCTGTCGACCCGAAGGTCGATGACTGAAAGCTGTCGGCTCAGGGGCCGATGATTGAAAGCTGTTGGCATGGGAGCCAATAATTGAAAAGCTGTCGACCCGAAGGTCGATGATTGAAAAGCTGTTGGCATGGGAGCCAATTGTAGACACGCCATTCTTGACGTCTCATGAGAAAGTCTCATATTACTATACGACGCCCCGCGATGGCCTACGCATTTCGAATCGCTCGAGTGCTTCCTTTTCCTGAGTCTTCTTCCGCCTTTTTCGGCATCCGGAATCATCTCGTCACGACATTCGGACGGCATCAACACCAGTCAGACGCATCAAGAGGTTCCGGGACCAAGAAGGGTGTCTGCCGAGCGCCCGCCGACGCCTGATTTAAAGACCCGGGTGGGTCTTAATGGGGGCGTCCAGGCACCTGGACGCCCCCATCTCTTTAATTTATTTTATTTTTTTCTCAGGGCCCTAAAAATAAATAAAATATATATATATTAATGGAGGCGTCCAGGCCCCTGGACGCCTCCATTAAAATAAAAATAAAATATGATTAAAATGCCACTTGGCATTAAAAACAAAAAAATCAATATATATTATTGGAGGCGTCCAGGCCCCTGGACGCCTCCATAAAAACAAATTATAAAAAAATCAAAAATCCAGCCGTGGCATAAAAGACAAAAAATAATAAAAATAATATATATTTGGAGGCGTCCAGGACCCTGGACGCCTCCATAAATTCCCTCACGGGCGCCGCCCACCGAACGACGGTTTGTCGTGTGTGAAAAAAGCCAAATTTAGAGACGTCCGGTCAGCTGGACGCGCCCATTTCTGAATCACGAGGCGCCGCTCACAAAACCACGCGTTGTGCCAAACCGCGTGCGGCCGTCGTCGATTTTCGGTGGACCTGTTAGAGGCGTCCGGGACCCTGGACGCCCCCATAAAAGTATTCTAAAAAAATCGATAAAAATAGAATAAAATATTATTTCAGCCCTGATGGAGGTGTCCAGGGTCCTGGACGCCTCCACCTTCCGGAGCTCTATAAATAGAGGCCCACCCCCTCAGTTCTGGAGGAGCTAAGCAGTGATCCGATAGGTTGCCGGAGCCCAGAGGCTACGGAGTCATTTTTCTAACCCGTGGGGTCTTTTGTAGGTGGAGGTTCTGCCGGCTTCTCGGGTGCCCACGCTCGCGAGAGGAAGGTCGTCTTCATCCACCGCGCTTCTACGTCGTCCCCACGCTGCCGGAGCTCCGCCGAATTTCACCACCGGCACATCCAATAAGCCAACTCTTTCCTTTTCTTCGTAGTTCTTTGCATTCATCATCTCGCATCCATCATCTCATTTTCCTCCTACTCGAGTCCGAGAGGGGTTTAAAAGATAACACCAACCAGGTGTGTGTCTTCCCGTTATTTCGTCATTTTTATTGCAAGGATATGAATACTACGCATTCATCTTTCTAAGCCACTTGTCATTTGTTTGTCGTTGTTTTGCAAGGGTAGTCGAGGAAAGCCCTCTCCGTCGGCCGGCCGGAAGGAGAGGAAGAAGCAACTCGCCATCTCCCGCTCTTGAGGTAGGCGCGATCACTTTCTTATTTTGGGGTCTTTCGGCCCCTGGCGATCACATCTTTTCATCGAGGCCGCGGCGAGTCACTTCCCCAATGGCCGTTTAAATTTCTGTTCTCATATTCTCTTTATATCATGTTATATTTCGTTTATATCATCGAGGCCGCGGCGAGTCACTTCCCCAATGGCCGTTTAAATTTCTGTTCTCATATTCTCTTTATATCCTGTTATACTCTGCTCATATCATCGAGGCCGCGGCGAGTCACTTCCCCAATGGCCGTTTAAATTTCTGTTCTTACATTCTCTCTATATTCTGTTATATTCTGCTCATATCATCGAGGCCGCGGCGAGTCACTTCCCCAATGGCCGTTTAAATTTCCGTTCTTATACTCTCTCTATATTCTGTTATATTCTGCTCATATTCTCGAGGCCGCGGCGAGTCACTTCCCCAATGGCCGTTTAAATCTCTGTTCTTATATTCTCTTTTATATTCTGCTATATTCTGCTCATATTCTCGAGGCCGCGGCGAGTCACTTCCCCAATGGCCGTTTCAATTTTTGTTATTTAATTTCTGCACCATTCCCGTCCCCCCGAGGTCGCGGCGAGTCACTTCCCGCTATGGCCGTTTGAACCCCATATCTTGTTATATTATACTTGTCCCGCTCGCCCCGCCGGAGCAATCTCCCGTGGTGGCCCCTTCTCTCTCTTCTCTCATCTCTGTGTTGCAGCAAACAGCAAAACAAACAAAAAGAAGAGCCCGCGCGCTCTCCGCATCCTCTTCCCCGTACCATCGAACTCCGAACCGCGTGACGTCGCTCACAGATTGGCGATCACGGTGGGACGTCTACTGCTTCCTCCCGGCTACCCTTGCAAGTTCGGCACCACCCGTGCCTCTCCACCTTGGCGCCCACGCGCGCCCCCGTTGTGCTCACGGCAGCACCGTCAGTTCTGATTGGTTCTTTGTTTATTACATGTTTGTTATTTATGTTGTTTTCCCACTCCATATATCTGTCAGCATTCCATTGCATACATCCATTCCTCTTTTCTATCCTTTTTTTTCATTTTTTTTGAGGATCACCCTTTCCCGGTGAAGGAAGGACTCTCCGTTTGGGAATTCCTCTCAACGGACTAGAATCTCCTACACTGGGACCTCCGTAAGTCCCCGACATCGAAGAATCTCCTCTTCGTTCACTGGGCTGGTTGTACCATTGAAGTTCCCCGAAGTTAGTCATTTCATTCGTGATGAGACGAGAGACCCTAGCTGACACGGCGGTGAAACAAAAATAAACTAGGGTCCCTATCTTGTGTGAACTTCGGATCTCGCTAAAAACACACAAAAAAATCATCAAAATCAAAACAAAAAAAAAGGGGCGTAAAGACATCCACTTGTTTGATAATCTCTGCTACCTACTTGCTAGTGTATGTTTTTGCGTTCTGGGAGAACTGTGAGCATGTCTCACGAGTCTTCTGAGGAGAACCACCCTAGCCGTGGTTTGACAGCCGACCCGCGAGTCCATGCTATGGACTCGGGTCCTTCTCATGACCCCTCGCATGAGGTGCAGGTTATTGCCGGGGACATGTCCCCGCCACAGGATATCACTTCCTTACTGGGCGTCCTCGCCAACACGGAGCTTACCTCTGAACAGCTCCGGGCCTTCCAGGCCATTCTAAAGGGGAAATCTGTTTCCCCCACGCCCCAGGAGTCAACTCCGGCTATCGCACCTCTCCACGAGTCCGTGCAGGCCATTCCATCTCCTTCATTGGCGCAAGCCATCCAGTCTCCCTCGCTTCAAGGACAAGCGAGCCAACAACCTCCCTCATTCCAATTCCCATCACAATCTCAAACTCCCGGTGTTCCTCACACACCGTTTCAGCCAGGGCCAACTGTCGGTGGTCCGACAGTTCCCTCTCATTCCGGGTTCCCCCCTCAAGTCTCCGGGAGACAGTTTCTCCCCCCATGGCAAGTGCCACCTTCACCCCTAGAGGAGCTCGCCCAATCGCTCCTCAATAGGTTCAATCGCATGGACGAGCAGTTTCAAAATCTGAGAAGAATGGTGGACGTGAAAGCCACCCCGGAGGTTGCTTTGCCAATCCTCCCCGTCATTCATCTCCCTCCCTCCGAAATGCCCACGTACCGCAGATACAATGGTACCGGCAACCCCTTCATTCACCTCAAGGACTTCATGTATGAGTCCTCCTATTGGCAAAACGATCAGAGGTCCCTGGCATACCTCTTTCGGAGATCATTGGATGGTCCCGCGCTTGAGTGGTTCTATTCTCTGGAGCCCCGCGAGGCCGAGAATTTTGAAATAGTGCAGAGAAGGTTCTTACAGAAATATAGGGATAGGGTCGGTCCCTCACTCTCCATTACCGACCTAGTGGCCGAAAAGATGAAACCCGACGAGGATTTTGTCCGATATGCTGATAGATGGAGGTCTCTGGCGGAAAGAATAAGGGATACCCTCTCCGAGCCCGAACAAGTGAAGATGATTGTGTCTAATGCAACCCCGCAGTTCAGACACGTCCTCGCCATGAATAAACTTACTACAATGGAGGAACTCTATGAAAGGGCCCGATACATCCAAACCCAGCTAAAAGACTCCCCCATCATGAACATGTTTGAGTCGCCGAAGCCCAAAGTGGTCAGAAAGACAGGCGCTGGTGTCCCGGGCGGGGCCACAGAAGGGGTCGTGACAAATGAGCAAGTCAGTGCGGTCAACAATGCCAACTATGCAGTCAACCCAAGGCCTCAACAAATGCCCCGACTACCCCTTCAATCAGGTCCTTTCCCTCTCCGTCCTCCACCCCAAAATAATCCACCCCAGGATAATATGCCTCCATTACGCCAACCCCAGCAACAACAACCACAACCTCAACAACAACAACCACCGCTTCAGTACAACCAAGTTCCACCCCCGGGGAACTATGGTCCCCAACAGCAACAAAGGAGGCCGCTCGGTCCTAAGAGAGCCTACTATCCACCATTGCCAGAAACCTTAGCAGATATTTTTAATGCCCTCATGGCATCAAACCAACTCGCCCTACCCAGAGAAAGGCCCGCCTGGCCCCCAAATGTTGATACCTCCAAATACTGCGTCTACCACAGGCAGCCGGGACACACAGTGGATTACTGCTTTCATTTCAAAGATTACATCCATGATATGAATGATGAACATCAAATAGATTGGGATGAGATGAGACGGTACGTCGCGGCTCTCAAGGCTAGGAGACCTCCTCAGAGGCCACAGCAGCAGTTACAACAGCAGCAGCAGCAGCAACCACAACAACAACAGCAGCCTCAGCAGGCCCCACAACAACAGCCCGACATGGGCATAATCCAGAATCCACTACTGGAGCACCAACAGCCCAATCATCAGGTTAACCCCATCTCCTCCTTCCCGGAAGTCGGGAGAGAGCAGGTGTGGCACCAGGAAAGTACCTCCATTCTTTATACCTCCAACCCTATCGTCATGCAACCCCCTCACCTTGCCCGGGTAGCACCTCTCTCTCATCAACCCGCATCGGTATCGCCTTCACCATTTCCACTACCATTACGCCCTCTCATCCGCACCCCGACCTCCTATCAACCGACACTTTCTACTACGCCTTCACACCCTCTCACCTTCTCCCACTCCCCCACTTTACCATCCACCTCTACCACATTTACCCCCACGCCTTCTAAACCCCTTATCATCCGTCCACCATACATAACCCCGTCTTTCTCCACCACATCACCACTAATGCCTTCAAAACCACTCATCACCCACCATCCGCCTCAAAACCTTTACCCGTTTCAAACCTTACCTCCACCTCCACCTTCCAAACCCCTTATCCTTCATAATCCGCGCGATATCCCCTCTACCTCCGCCATGCCTCCACCTAACAAACCCCTCATCAGAATCCCTGCTCCCGTCATCACCCCTGCTTCATCAACCATTCCTCCACTACTACCCCTCAAACCCCTATTAAAACCCACTGCTACCCCCACAGAGGTACAAAAGCCGCAGGCAATGGTGCTCCGGAGTGGAAGGATTTTCCACAGGGTTTTCCCCCACAACAGTCAGAATCCCGAGCAATCTCAGCCAGAGAAGGATGATGCAGAACAACCAGAAAGAGCTATCCCTGGAACACAGTATGATCTACTGAAACACTTGGACAAGACGCCTGCCCGGATCTCCATCATAGAGCTACTTCAAAGATCCACATCACACCAGGCGGCCTTGATGGAATATCTTCAAAAGGTCATGGTTAATGAAGACCTCCCCGTGGAGAAGATTTCGACCGTCCTAACCCCAACAGACACACAACCAGTCATCATGTTCCACAACTATGAGCTCGCTCCCAAGGAAGCTCAGAAATATGCATTGTGTATTTCAATAAAAATTAATGGGGTATCCATAAACCCGTGTCTTGTCGACACGGGTGCGTCCATAAATGTGATCTCCATGAGCACTCTTCAGTTGTGTGGGGTTGACGAGGAACAAATAAGACCTTCCTCGATCACGGTCACGGCCTATGACAATAGCAAAAGGCCGCCGCAGGGGATGATTATTCTGAAGGCAGAACTAGGCCCCATGGCAATTCCCACGGAATTCCATGTCCTCGACATGGACCCCACATTTAAGGCTATACTGGGTCGCCCTTACATCGAAGCCATGGACGCTGTGCCATCCACCAACCATCAGTGCCTGAAGTTTCCTTACAATGGGAGAATTATTAAAGTGGTCAGTACACCTGTCCTTCACACAGTGGATGCTATCAACACCTCTCTGCCTTCTGTTTGGCCGTCTCATCGGCCCATATTGTCACTGCTGGACGTACGTGATCCATCTCATGTTCCACTAGCACCAAAGGAGCCGGTCAGGGCAACCACAACATCGTGTCTCCCTTTTCACTCCAAAGGTTGGGAGATTATGAGGAACATCGGCTATCAACAAGGAAAAGGGCTGGGCGCACAGTTACAGGGAATGCTCAAACCGCCAAAGGAAATTAGGCCGAACCGCAGGTTTGGCCTAGGCTTCAAAGGACCATTCAAGGCGGATTGGAAGCCCCTCACATGGACTCTATCAAACCACTTCAACAGAGGGCCCGTTGTTCAGATGGGAGATCACCCACGAGAAGCATATGGAGGATCACATGCTGTATATTTGGCTGAAAAATGTCCGAGGATCACCAAAAGAGGCAAGATCAAAGATCCGGAATGCGAGTGGGACAAATGGTTCGACATATGGGACATTTCCGTTGCACTGGAAAGGATGTTCTCATCTCCACAGCTTGAAGGACCACCATTGATCTCCGAAATACCAGAGAATATTACCACTCTTGCCAAGGTTCCAAACTATCCTCGTCCTCGCCAGAAGGACTCTGTCATCGACGGATCTTCATCCGTCCTCAACATTGCCATCGACGGCTCATTAGCCGCCATCCTCTCCATCCACTCGTCTCAGCCTTTGCTGATATCTTCTTCCTGGGCCAGACAATTGTCTAATGATCTTCCCAGGTCCCCTTCTTTGCTTACATACCTACGCGGGCTTTTCAACCCGCGCCAGGTCTTCAACCATGATCTGCTCTACGAGCCCCACAATCCTCTAGCCATAACCACTTTCCTCTCTCCTCCAATCTCTTTTCACTGCTTTGTCATTAAAAATGAAAACGAAAAAAAACCGTCAATTTTCAAACTCTCCAACAACACATCTTCGTTGAGGAAACCTCCTACATCTCCCACGGGTGCGTACCGCCTTGCGGACCACCCGTCCAAGGTCCGATGAGCGACCTTTTCTACCCCTCCTCTGAGGGGTCTTCTCCTGTACATTCTACACCATCCTCCTCATCTTCCTCTTCGTCTGTAAATATTGTCAGTCAATCTAGGAATGATAGGCCAAGGGTATTACCTAGGAAGAAATCCAAGGGTAGGCAGATCCCTCGTCGATTCCTTCTGGATTTGGCCGCCAGGTGTCAGGCCCTTCTTGTCATCCCCCAGTTGTTAGAAAATCCCATCCAGCTACCCGAAATAGAATGCAAGGGCGACTGTGCATCTGATGAAGGGTATGGAGTCTACGAGATCACGAATGAAGAATGCCCCACTGAAGATGAGGGTGAAGAATATGAGGATGCGGCGGGCGCATACGCTAGCGGAATGAGGAGATTCGACGAGCCGTCAACCGCCGTAGAAGAATCCACCAAAGAAGTCAACTTGGAGACTAAGGAAGACCCTAGGATCATCCTCATAAGTGACAACCTACCACCCTCTGAAGAAGAGGCATTAATTGAGGTCCTCAAGGAATATAAGGACACGTTTGCATGGAGCTACGAGGATATGCCGGGTTTGGATTCAACCTTGGTCGAACACCGTTTAACCCTAAAACCAGGGTCCATCTCGGTAAAACAAAGGTTAAGGCGTTTCCACCCTCAGATGGCTTTGAAAATGAAAGAAGAGGTCGATAAGCTCCACAAAGCCAGGTTTATTAGAGTCGTTCTTTATCCTCAATGGGTGGCGAACATTGTCCCGGTCATGAAGAAAGATGGGAAAGTCAGGATTTGCATTGACTTCCGGGACCTTAACCGCGCGTGTCCAAAGGACGATTTTCCCTTACCTCACATTGATGTGTTGATTGATAACACGGCAGGTTATGAAACCCTCTCTTTCATGGATGGATTTTCAGGATACAATCAAATTCGTTTGGCAGAAGAGGATCAGGAAAAGACGTCATTCACTACCCCTTGGGGAACATATTGTTACGTGGTCATGCCGTTTGGGTTAAAGAATGCTGGAGCTACTTACCAAAGAGCAATGATGGCCATATTTCATGACATGATGCACATATATCTGGAAGTGTATGTGGATGACTTATTGGTGAAATCAAGGACCAGGATGGAACATCCAGAAGTTTTGGCTAAGGTCTTGCAAAGGTCAAGAGAATTCCAATTGAAAATGAACCCGAAAAAGTGTGTGTTTGGTGTGTCGTCGGGTAAATTGCTGGGGTTCATTGTGAGTAAAAGAGGGATCGAGATAGATCCCGACAAAGCCAAGGCTATCAGGGATATGCCGCCTCCCAAGAATTTGAGGGAAGTCCGAGGTTTAATCGGCAGGCTGCAGTTTATTCGTCGGTTTGTGTCTCAACATTCACAAAGGTGTAGACCTCTCTACGAGTTGACCAAGCCAGGAGTAGAATTCCACTGGAATTCTAAATGTCAGAAAGCTTTTGAAGGGTTGAAGGAATATCTGGCTAGTCCACCCGTTCTCATTCCACCTAAACCAGAAAAACCTCTGATCCTTTACATCTCAGTCTTGGATGACTCCGTGGGAGCCGTCCTCGCACAAGCTGATGAAGAAGGCAAGGAATGGGCAACCTATTACTTGTCCAAACTTCTCAATCCCTGTGAGCAGAAGTACACCGGCATGGAGAAAACCTGTGCTGCCCTCGTTTGGGTAGTGCAGAAATTGAAGCACTACTTCTTGGCTCACGAAGTCCACTTGATTGCTCGAATGAATCCTATCAAATTCCTTTTGGAGAAAGCCGTCCTTACGGATAGGCTAGCACGCTGGCAAAGTTTTCTCTCTCAGTTCGACATCACCTACATCCAGCAAAAGGCGATTAAAGGCTATGCCATAGCCGAGCATCTCGCTCACCATCCTCTTCCCAAGTTCGACCCCGTCCAATCAGAGTTTCCAGATGAGGAACTAATGTCCATCAACCAATCAGATGAGCCAATGTGGACACTATATTTTGATGGAGCTCTGAATTCTCAAGGGAGAGGAATCGGCGTCGCCCTCCTATCGCCTGAAGGTCTCACATTCCCATTGGCATATCAGCTCAAATTTTCAGTCACCAACAATATAGCCGAATATGAAGCTCTTCTAGCTGGCCTAGGACTCGCTCATTCTTTTCGTATCACTGAGTTGCGAGTCGTAGGTGATAGTCAACTCATCCTTCGCCAGGTACTCACTAAGTATCGCACTCGCGATCCCAAACTCAAGCCATACCAAGAACTCACTGCTGCCTTTGCCAAACTGTTCACAAAACTGATCTTTGTTCATATCCCTCGTCATCAGAATATTCTCGCCGATGCCCTCGCCTCATTGGCATCATCCATAAGGTTCCCTCTAGGAAGATGGTTTAAGTCCATTTCCATCTACAAACTTCACGCCCCTGCAATTGATGATGCTTCCTACGTAAACATCAAAGACAGGATAGCAAGGAAGATCCTGCAGGAAGATATCCTTGAGAAGAGGGAGCTCATGTTGGCAGAGGTTGAAGAAGAACTGGCTGATGAAGAGAAACCATGGTTCTATGAAATTGTCAAATATTGCCAAGATCAGTCTTATCCTGAAGGGGCCACCACAGAGGACAAAAAAGTCATAAGAAGGGTGGCTCAGAAATATACATTGGTTGGAGGTCTACTCTATAGGAGGAGCCTTACTGGTATTCTGTTAAGATGTCTTGGTGACGATGAGGTTTGGAAATGTGTAGAGGAGACGCACTCGGGTGTGTGCGGTGGCCACGTGAACAGTCAGATGCTTGCCAAGAAGATCATTCGGCAAGGCTTTTATTGGCCCACCATGGAAGAAGATTGTGCCATCTATGTCGGTAGGTGTGTCAAATGTCTACTCCATGCCGATAAAATCCATTCACCATCTTCCTCACTTCATCCAATATCCTCCCCGTGGCCTTTCTCCATGTGGGCATTCGACATCATTGGTCCCCTAGGTGATCCCAATTCCCTCACCAAGCAGAAATCTTTCATCCTTACTGCGACGGAATACTTCACCAAATGGGCCGAAGCCGAAGCTTACGCGGAGATCAAGGCGTCAACAGTCTGCAAGTTCATCATGAAGAACATTCTCGCCAGATTCGGCATCCCAAGCACGATCGTCACCGACAATGGGGCACAATTCATTTCTCAGGACCTACAGGACCTCTGCAAAAGGTACGTAATTGCATTGCATCATTCATCGCCTTATTACCCACAAGGTAACGGCCAAGCGGAGGCCACCAATAAAACATTGCTCAAAATCATCAAAAAAACCTGCGAGTCTAGTAAGTTTTCAGACTGGCCAGAAAAGCTTATCGAAGCCCTATGGGCCTATCGCACTTCAATCCGTACCCCCACCGGGCAGACTCCATTTGCCCTCACTTATGGTATGGAAGCGGTAGTCCCGTACGAGACTCTGATCCCTTCTCTCAGGGTACAATTGGACGAGGAATTTCCCCTCGACGATCGTCGTAATTCACTCCTCGCCCAGTTGGAACTCTTGGATGAGAAGCGGCTGGCCGCCGCCGAACACGCGCGTGTGTATCAAAATAGACTCGCTCGCTTTTACCAAAAGAAAGTCGTTGAGAGAAAATTCAAAGTCGGTGAGATGGTCGTAAAAAGAATTTTTGTCAAACCTGGAGGGCCGCGTTCTAAGCTCCAACCCAATTGGGAAGGACCATTTGTAATTCAAGCCGTGTACCCTGGCAACGCCTACAAGCTAATCAACGCCGAAGGGGCCGAGTTATCCCACCCTTGGAATGGGCTTTATCTTAAGAAATACTACCCTTAGCACAAAACAAAAAAAAATGAATGATGAAAAGATAAAAAAACATCAAAAACAAGGAAATATTGAAAACCACTAAAAATATGGAAAATTCAAAATGCCGATGCCTGGCAGGCACCATGTAGTTAAGTCCCTGCATCTAACCTTCATGTTAGGATAGGGCCCATTAAGGCTTGGTAGGCACCGGGTCTTGGTTTGCCAGAACCGTGGAGATCCCTGTCCGGCCACGTCGGCCTATGCTCGCTCGAAGGAAGCTAACATGTGCTCACTTATGTATTTTATTCAAAAAAAAAAAATCGGTAGCATCACCTACGGTAGGGCCACACCTAGAAGATCTCCGGAAGCTGTAATCTTTATTCTTTTCTCTTCGACCAAATGAGACAGTCGGCGCCCTTAAAACGCTGAGCATGAGAAACCGAAACTCAAACCCCAAAGGCAAGAGTAGGACCCATTTCCTCGAGCATCGATCAGAGCACGAGAAGAGGGCAGTGTCCCCGCAGGCATAAGAAGAGGGAGCCCACCAACGTCAAACGACTATATCTCCCTCACAGAAAGAAATAAAAAATCAAAATCAAGAGAAAAGCCTGGTCGTGACCGTGCCTGGTACGATAAACGGAACCCCTCAAAGCAAAAGTCTGAATCCACAAAGGGGGGCCATGGAATGTAAATGCTCGAGATTTGGTCCGAATTTGTCCGAAAGGAAAGAGTTAATGGGCCCTTATTCGCTCGCCGGGTTAACGGCTTTGCCGGTCCTCTCAGGAGGTTTATCCCCTACGCTCTTCCTTTTCCCTCTAAAGATGAAGGTTCGATGGAGTTTCTGAAAGGTGAAAACTGCCCAGGGTCTATGACCTTATTTTAATATACACATTTTGGTTGCCTACTTTGCAAAGTAAAAGCTATCGCTGCGAAGGAGTCTCTGTGTTTCTGGCTGGTCAAGACCCCTGTTTACCACCTTGATGTCTTCTTGTTTAACCTCGGGCTTAGGCCAATGCAAGCGCGTCACCTATGGGTGCGACGGCGTCTGATTCCGGGTCAGCGTCGCGCGGTTGGTCGTTAGGGTTCCAGGGTGTTCCATCTTATACCATCTAGAGTTGTGAGGAAACAGACCCGGGTCGGGCAAATCATCTACCTCAAACACCTTTTGGGTGAATCCCTGTGGTCGGAAGCAACTGGGAGCCTAAGCATGGCATGACGGTATTGTCATCAGGGTAAGTCTTAGCCGGCGGGATCGTCATTCGAGGGGTCTAGAGGCCCAAATCAACCTAGATGTGCACTTAAGATACTTGGGAGGTTAGTAAGAAACCCCTGTCTCACGTAGGTTAGGTGCCATTTGGGTGCTTGCCGGGCGTTAGCAATAAAAAAAATTGAAATGATAAAAGCACAAAAAAATGGAAAAGAGAAATGTACATATTTGCAAACAAAAAAAATCATTTTATGACAAAAAAAAAATCAAATATATAAAAAAGAAAACAAATCAATTTTGCATGATTACATTTGCGTGCAGCATCTCACTTTTTAATATCGCTTGCATTCGTGTGCTTGCCTGTCGCATTTATCATCACCGCATCCTTCCCTTGCCTTCGTTAAATAAAGGCTTGGCCCCTTGACCAGTTATCAAGGACAGTCACAGTGACCATTTGCTTATTGAGCAAGGGGCCAAGTCAGAACAGAAATTCTGATTTGTTTGTTTCAGTGATATGTGCAGGGATTCAGGTAACTGAAGCAAAGGTGAAAAACAAACAAACCAAACCTTGTGTTTTATTCCAAAAAAAACCAAAAAATTTACATCAAGTTCCGCCCTCTCTCTCTGCATTACTCGTCCCACTACTCTCCGGGCAAAACACTCTCAAAGGTGCTACCCAACTACGAAAAGCGGTACTCCTGCCGCTCTGTATTCCTCTTCCTATTCCCACATCCCGGCGTTGATCCACGGAAGCAGCAGAGAAGCTACCAACACGAAAGCCACGCTCTCGTGCTTTTCGGTAGCGCTCCTCACCATCTCTCAGTCACTGTTCAGCAAGACCAAGGCCGATTCGGAGTTCGAATAGTTGGGCCTCCATGGCCCTTCGCTCCTCCCTTTCAGCCAAACTGTTGGCTCTTTCTCTCTCTGCGTTTCTTTCCCTCTCTGCCCGTTCTCTCTCACGGTCTTCCCTCTCTAACTGGAGAGTGATCCTCTGTTCCATAGCATCCCTGGATGAGTCGTCATCAGGATGACGCCGTAGTTCCCTCTCCAGTTCTGCTATCCTAGCCTCCTTATGCGCAGCTTGTGTAATATCCCGGACCTTTCGGATCCTTCTTCGTGGGTCCCGGATCTGGTTTTCGGAGCGTCCAGCTCTGTTGTGTCCGAAATTTCGTTTCGGACATCTTTCGTGTTCGGATCGGCGCGATCCGGAGTCGTTTCGGGGGCCCGGAGGCGTTCCGCGGCTTTTCCGCGTGTGTTTTCCGATTCCCGGTGTGTGTTTCGGCTTTTCCTTCGGACGCTCGCTGCGGGTTAACTGGGCCGTTCACCCGGGCACGAGTGGTACCGTTGCGATCGGTGCGTTCCGAGGATTCCAGAAATGTATTTTTCTATTTTTCGGTATTTTTCCGAAAATTCGGATTTTCTATAAAGCCCTAATTCCTTTTTCTTTTTCTTTCCCTTTTCTCTTTCTTCTTCCTCCTCCTCTCTCTCGCGACCGTGAGCCCCCCCTCTCTCTCCCTCTCTCCCATTCGGACGTGGCGAGCCCCTCTCCGGCTACGGACGGCGGCGGGGCGACGGCGCGGACGCGTGGGCGACGGTGAGGCGATCTCGTGGGCGTGCGGCGAGCGTGGGAAGCGTGGGGAGTTCGTGAAGCTTCGAGCATTCTTCGTGATTCGTGATCGATTCGGCGGAGCATTCGCTCCATTGAGGTAGGGTGACGTTCCTTAGCCTCATGCCGTTCTTTTCCGTGATTTGTAGGTCGCGGGGAGGCCGAGAGGGGATCGTTTGAGCGTTTTTGGGTTTTTCCATGATTTGGGGAGAGCTCGCCCGATCTACGGATTCAATGCATGGATTCGTGTTTTGAGGGCCTAGAATCATGCTAGGGGTCCCCAGGGGTCTTCCCCTTTGTTTTCCCCCTCTCCTATGGAGGTATGGGGGCGTGGTTGGGTTTTTTTTGGGCGTTCTTACCGTTTTCGGCCGCGGACTGAGAACGCGCTATACTCCAGTAGCGCGTTCTTGGAGGTCGCGCTGCCCCGACCGAGCGCGTTCATCGGAGAAGATGAACAGGAGGCGGTTCCTGTCGCGCTATGGGGTCATAGCGCGATCATTCTTGTCGCGCTAGGAGGACCTAGCGCGATGGTTCCTGTCGCGCTTGGGAGACCTAGCGTGATCTTCGCTGTTGCGCTAGGGTTCCCTAGCGCGTTCTTCCGTGTCGCACTAGGTGTCCCTAGCGCGATTTGGTTCGTTGTTGGGTGTTCCCCTTGGGCCGTGTGTGCGTCCCAGGCACCCCGTGGAGTTCCGTGACCGTGTTTTTGGTGTCCGGAAGTCCCGTTTGCCTCGGTCAGGCGTTTGACCGTGGGCCGTGCGTCTGTTTCTTTTTCGACCATGGTCACCGTGCGACGGGGCTGGTGTGTGGGGTGATTCCCACCTGTTGTCGGGTTCGGACGTCGTTTTTCGTTGACTCGAGAGTCTACTCCTTCAGTGACCCTCCACTAGTCGTAGCCCACCAGTACGAGGTGCTGGTCTCACCTGGGAGTGGTGTACGGGCACCCACCTTTCGAGACGGTTTGTGGACCGGTTACCGTAGGCCCCTCGTCGTAGCCAGAGTTCGTCTGCGGGGGAAAACCGGTCAGAGGGCCAGACCTAGGACGCGTGGTCTGTGTGTGCACACGTGGTTGGGGGCGGTTGGACCCACGTCGACGGGCGTGACCCCAGCTAGTCACTTGTTTGTGGTTACTTGTACGGTGTTTGCGCCTCGGGTAGGACCTACCACGTCAGGCGGTTCACCTGCGGTGCGGTGTAAGACGTCAGGGGACGCTACCGGCTGTGCTTCTAGTGGGTGGTACTCCTGTCGAGTACGGAGTGCTAGACTGTCAGTCGTGTGTTTCCGACCTTCGGGTTTTACGGTTCAACCGTTGATTTCGGTCTTCTCGTACCGTGGCACGTGTGTCGGTTTGCGTGCCGTAGGGTCTAGTTCTGTAGAGTACAGGGCTTTCCTTTCCGAGGTACTTTCCTACCGCTAGAGTAGTTGTTTCTCGTTTTTGAGGTAGGGTTCGAGTGATCCCTACTGAGTCTTGTTCTGAGACTCATTCCCTGCGTGTTTTCATCGTGTTTCAGGTGAGGCGCCACCTTCGGGGAGCGCGTCAGGAGCGCAGCGTGGTGCGGGTGCCCAGAGGTAGTGCCAGAGGTCAGAGCCGGGGGATGCCCCGTGTAGCTGTACTTTTCTTTCTTGTCACTGTACTAGTCGTGGACTGCTGTTATTATTGTTCTTTATTGGGGACCATGTAATTTGTTAATTTATTTCCTGCTTAATATTATAACTGTTTAATTTCTGCAATTATCTGTGATGCTTATGTAGTTTCCACACCATCCTTTTAACCCTTCCGAGTCTTCGGAATCGTGGGTGGCGGTATGAGTCTCGGGTTATCGGGCCTTCCCGGTAATCGGATTCTCGGGTCGTTACAGCTTGGGCAAGCGCTTCTTCCGTCTCCTTTTCCTGCCGAGTGTACCATCTCAGATACGCGATAAGGCGTAAACAAAGAGAACTCAACGCTGAAACTTTTACCTGTATACGGAGCATTCCTTCTGCCTCCGCAGCACGCTGCGTGGCGTGAGCAAGTTGCTCATGAAGCGAGTCAAGTTCTGAGGTGGGAATCCACAAGCTGGAAGAGGCACCACCTACTCCCATCGCTGGGGAGGCTGCGCTAATCTGGGCATGCTGCGACCATGTGAATTAGCAGCCAACATCTGGAATCTGGGGTTTTAACTAGGAACGTACTGTACACCTACCAAGGCGCTCGTAGCTCCGCGGGCATCGCCCAACTGTTGTTCCACCTCTGCCAAGCGAGTTCGTAAATTCGCTATCATGGCATCCCGGACATCCTGCAGCCTTACAAGTCAGCATTTTTACCAAAAAAAACCAAGAAAAGGAGAAAGAAGAGAAGAGAAAAAGGGGAAACCTACCTCCACAAGTCCCCGGGGTTGGAACCGTTCTGCGTACTTTATCCTATATAGACGCAAGTAGTCCTCGCTGTCCCGCGCCTGTGATTCTACAATCGTGCCACCCCGTTGCCAGTCCTCATACTGTTCGGGGAATCGCACGCGCCAGTCAATGCAAGTCGCCGGTCCCCGCGTCTTTCTCCCGACACGAGGTGGCGCAGCTGAATCCACCCATTCTTGAGCCAGTCCTAAAGTTCTCATAACTAATCGTAGCCGAAGTGGCTCGATTTCATTCAGGCAGTGCATCCATAGTTCCCGTCCGAACCGGGCACGACTTGCTAGAACCCACGGCTGGTTGGCATCGACCATGTCTGAGTAGGGTCTCCAGTTTACCATCGCCGTAGGGAACTCCTGTAGCTCCCGCCTTAACACCATCAGTTGGTAGGTTAGGGGTGCCGCACTCATGACGGGTTCCCACCGCCTGGCTAGCGGCACCATCACGGGTCGCCAATGTCGAGCTCTCCCCATAGGGAGGTAATAATAGCTCCATAACTGCTCGGCGCAGGTCATCAGCACCTTGCGAAAACAACAAAAAAAATACAAAACAAGCAAAACCAAAAAAAAACCTGGATGAATGGTGTGAAACCACTCACAGTCATCTCACGATCCGTTTCTTGGATTAGGCCTGCAAACAAGTGTGCCAGCATGGCGGCTCCCCAGGCATAATACCCTACTCTTTCAAGGTCTGACAGCAGCTCCAGGAAGCAACATTGGATACCATCCCCTTTCGAGCTCAGTACCAATCTCCCCAAAAGGAAGAGGAGAAATCTCCTCAAATCTATGTTACATCTTTCCCAGTTGCCGAAATCTGTGCAGTATACGGCACGGCATCCTATTTCCATCCTTTCCATGAACTCTTCTGAGGATTCGTTGTCCCGCCGACGAGTGTCGGTGAGCCCTAATGCATCCATGAGGGACGCCCTAGCTACCGACCTGTTCTTCCGACCATCTAGGTCCAAACCCAGTAACTTCTGGGCACCTTCTCTGTAGTCCGCGTAAGTGACTCCGGTCACTGCCTCGCCTTCTACCTTCAGGCTTGTGATCCGGACCACATCCTCCAAGCTGGGCACCATGTGCCCCCACGGCATCAGGAATGCCCGACTCACTGGGTCTCATCTCTCACACAAGGCTTGGATCAAGACCAGGTCGAGCTGGATCGGCTCGATCCGAAGGAAGGTACCAAATCCCATCACGTCTAGCCTCACCTTCTGAAAATCTGGGAGGCCCCTGTACGCTGCTACTACCAACTCCCATAAGATTTGTGATTTCATCACAACCTACACATACAAGGAATGGGGGTGAGGTTTGGTCAGAAGAAAGGAAGAAAGAATGAAAAAGGGCAAGAAAACTTGGCTTACGAGTTGTGATTGGGCCCTTTCGCTGAAGTGCCCTTCAAGGTCTGAAAGCCTCCTGGAACTACTACCACTGGACCTGCTTCTCTTCGAGGAATGGGAAGATTCGCCCTCCATCCAACTCTCAGAATTTTGAACTCCTCCTCTCCCGTGAGAACTTGTGCTCCTCGAGTTAGCTCTCGATATACCTGGGAAGATAAAAGGGACAAGAATTTATAGAAACGGAAGGAGTGCGGGCCAAGATTGCCTCCATCACCTGTCGATGATAGCCCTCGCAATAAGACACCGGCCAAGCGGCCCCATGTGTCGCTTCACCGCTCGCACAGGGTGATTGACTGGACGAAGAATAGGACGAATAGCCCCTATGTTGTCTAGGGATACCCTATCATGTTTTGGAGGACGCCCGCAAAATTTGACACAACATCGGGAAAAGGAACTAGGGCCGTCAGTATTGACTTCGACGGCAGATTCCCGTCGAAAATGGTCACAACAAGACGTGATTCTCCGCTCGAGGCGGAGTCTCGACAGATCCGTCACATGGGAACAGTGCAAAGGAGAAGAAGTGTAGGGAAGAAGGAACGCACAAGAGGACAAACAAGCATCAGAAAATCAAATCACTCCATTCATAATTCTACATAAGCTGTCAAAAACACTACAATCATAAGAGGTGACGGGTCCACTAGCCCGCCAATCCTCACCATCACTCATCTCTCTGGGCACTCTCCTCCTCTCCCCCGAGGTGAGGGTCCCTCAGAAGCCTCCGGGATCCCCGTGCAGTAGCACCTGCCTCGCCTCTGGGCGCCTGCTCCGCAGCAGTGACTCGCTGCTCCTCCCCTGGCGTGGCGAAGAAGCCACTGGCGGCAAAGCGACCGGACTGGCGGAGTCGCTCCCCGAACTCTCGCGCTCTCTCGTAGCGCGTCTCCATCCCTCCTAGCCTCTGCACGACGGCCTGAAGGCCCAGCTGGAGCTCCCTCACTTGGGCCTCCAAGGCCCTCCTCTCGGTCAGATCCCGCTGTCGCTCGGACCTTCTCTCGGCTTTCTCTCTCTCTGCCTCTCTCCTCATCATCTGCAGAAGAACCCTTAACTCCAGGATGTCTGGAGAAGGTCTCTCCTCACCACGATGCCGCAGCTCCGCTACAGTCGCCACCCAGGCGTCACGCTCCTCTTCCGCCCGGGTCGCACGGGCCACCGCACCGGCAAGTTGCTCCCGGAGGGAAGCAATCTCGAGAAAAGGGGCCGAGGAACTGGAAGATGTGCCACCATCATCCCCGCCGTCACTGTCTGCTGGGCACGCTGGAACAAAATAAACAACGGCCGTCAGTGAAACTCCAAAATCTGAAGTTAAAAGGGCGGCACGTAACTTACCAGGAGCGACAGCTCATGTTGAGCGACGGCCAGTTGCCGCCTAGTCTCTGACAGCTGGGCGCGCGAGCCGCCGATGCCACGCGTGTCCCCAGCTTGGGGAAGCCCCGCGTAACTCTCTCTCTGCCGCCGCAGGAAGTCGGCACTGTCCTGCACCAGTACACCCCCTTGCTGTCCAGGGAGACGTACGGGCCAGTCCTCGAGCCTCGCCTTGCCGCGACTCTCCTTCCTGACGCGGCTCGGCTCGTCCGCACTCGCCCACTCATCGGCCAGGCCCAGCGTCCTTGCCATGTCCTGCACCAAGAAAGGGGTCCCATATCAGTCAAAAGGAACGCGTCCCCTGTCTAGGACGCGTCCATCATTTGAGTGCAACACTCGCCGAACCCTTTCCTCCTCGCGCGGCTCGCTTCAAAACCCAAAATGAATTAAAAGAGGAAGAGATCGGAGGACCTACCGGACCGTGTTCACCTCCTCCCACGCCATCGGGCCCCTCGGGTCCCTCGGGGGCCCGAAGCGGCCCTTCCTCCTCCATGGACGCCGTTCCGTGCTCGGGCGCGTCCCTCCTTGGGCGAGGATTTCCTCGTCCCTCTCCACCTTCACCACGGTCGGGCCCACCGAACTCCATCGATCAAAAGAGGAGGAAGACGAAAAAGGGGCAAGCGCGTTTCGGCGGGAGGCGGGCTCGTTTGCGGGTAAGGCACGGGAGAAGAAAGGACCACCCGTCGCTTTAAATTTAAAATCAAGGATTAAGACGCGTCCTCGCGCCTGGACGCGCCCAAAAGGGGGGAAAGGAAACAAAATCCCCCCGTGCAAAACATAGTTCCCCGCTGTTCAGGGCAAGGTCTCGCGGAGCGTGCCTCAAGGGACAACTCAGTGCAAAAAAAGAAAGTGTGGGAGAGAGAAAAGTACACACAACACAAAAGCCATTTCCATTTCATATAATAGCCGAAAGTACATCATACAGTGAGAAGGGTGACGTACAAGCAACTCTCTAACTCTCACCGTCACCCTCCTGGTCATCTCCTTCCTCCCTCCTCTGACGGAGATCCCTAGGGGGCCTCCGCGACCTCTGTGAACCCTGAGAAGCCGTGCTCGCCTCGCCCTGCGGTGGCACTCCAGCCTCGAAGGCGCGACGACGCTCCTCGGCCGAAGAAACCAGGTAGCTGCCCATGGAAAAAGAACCAGACTGACGAAGTCGCGCCCCGCGTTCCTTCGCCCTCTGGTACCGCTCCTCGCTCTCCCGAAGCCTCCCCTCCGCCGTGCCAAGACTCAATCGGAGCTCCAGCAGCTGGGCCTCTAGAGCCCTCCTCTCGGTCTGATCCCGCTGTCGCTCCTCCCTCTCTCTCTCCCTATCCCTCTCCCTCTCTCTCTCCACGCTCTCCCTATCCCTCTCCCTCTCCTCTCTCTCCCTCATCGCCTCTCTCCTCGACAGCTCGAGGGCGATCCGCAGATCCACTACGTCGCGAGGAAGCTCCTCAGCCTCCCGTCGCCGCTCCTCCTCTAGCTCCGCAATCCGGGCGTCACGCTCTGCCACCCGGGCATCGCGCTCCTGCTCAGCACGAACAGCACGCGCCAGGGCCTCTCGGATCTCGGCCACCTGTCAAGGCACGCATGCACCGTAAGAGAACAGTGATAGAAGGAAAGTAGCTAGAAAAGGGTCGCGGCCAAGCAAGCACTCACTCGAGCCTCGCGGTCACGCTCGGCCTCCTCAGCCCGAGCCACCGCGTACGCCAGCTGCTCCTGGAGGGCAGAAACCTCCGGAGGAGGGCCCCGCGAACTGGAACCCGCTCCACCAGCCATCGCGGCTGCCGCTGTCTGGTGGGCCCGCTGAAACACGGGGCAAACGTCAGTCAAAGGCTAAGCATCAAAAATCCAGGTCACAAAAAAATGCATTGCATAAACTCACCAGGATCTCCAACTCCTGTCGGATGGCCACCAACTGTCGCCTGGCGTCCGCCAACTGGGCCCGCAGGTCGGCAATCATGGTATCACGAGCATCCTGCATTACACATAAGTTAGTATCCCATGCATATACATATAGAAAGGTGGAGCAGTTTCATTTCACTTACCCCTGCCATACCACCCAAGGAGAGGCGGTCCCCGTACGTAGCTCGGTACCGTCTCATGTAGTCTGTGCTGTCCTGTACGTGGGACACTACTGGGACCCCGCCCTGCTGCCAGTCCTGGTACTGTGCTGGGAAGCGCGTACGCCAGTCCACGATCTTCGCCTTCCCCTTGGTCTTCCGCCCAATGCGGGCCGGCGCATCTACGTCTACCCACTCCTGGGCCAGCCCCAACGTCCTCATGACCAGTCTAAGCCGCAGCGGCTCAATCTCGTTCAGGCAATGGACCCACACGTCCCGCCTGAAGCGAGGAAGACCCGCTACAACCCAGGGCTGGCCAGCATCGCCCATGCCCAGGTAGGGCCTCCACACCACCTGCATCACCATACATACATTATGTTAGTTACCATTCAGTCACATGCATAAACACAAAAAAATCATACGCATCATACCATGGCCTCAGGATACTCGCTCAGCTCCCGACGAAGTGACGCCAGCTGGTAGCCGTGGGGTGCTGCAACCACGACCGGCCTCCACTGTCGCGCCAGAGGCACGGCCCTCCTGTTCCCATGCCTAGCCCTCCCCATCGGGAAATAGTAATAGCTCCACACCTGCATCCATCATACATCATTAGTACAATAATTACATATTTAACTGTGGGAATGCATAAATAAAATGTTTACCTGGAGGAAAGGTGCGAAGCCGCTGACTGTCGTCTCCTTCTCCGAAGTCTGGGAGAGATCAGCAATCAAATGGGCAAGCAGAGCCGCCCCCCACGCATAGTGTCCCACTCTGTCCAGATCCGCCAAGATCCCGAGGAAACGGCAGTGGATGCCATCCCCTTTCGTCCCCAGCAGAAGGCGGCCCAGGAAGAAGAAAAGAAACCTCCGAAGGTCTAGATCCACCAGCTCCCTCTCGCTCGGATCCTGGGTGAAAGCTGCACGAGCATCCCCCTCCAGTCGAGCCAAGAACTCTGCTCCAGTCTCGCTAACCCGCTGACGCGGGTCGACGAATCCGAGCGCCTCCATGATCTCCACTCGGCCGACTACCCTGCTGTCTCTATCAGTCACGCTCGTCTCTAACCACAGCAGGTCCAGGGCACTCTCTCGGTAGTCGGGGTAGGTGACCCCGCTGACTGCCTCTCCGTCAACTCGTAGCCCGGTGATCCGAGCCACGTCCTCCAGTGACGGCACCATGTGCCCCCAGGGCATCAGAAACGCCCGGCTCGGTGCGTGCCACCGCTCCCTCAGTGCCTGGATAAGAGGAAGGTCGAGCCGGAAGGGCTCGATCCTAAGGAAAGCTCCAAAGCCCATGGCGTCCACACGCGCCCTCTGGAAATCCGGCAGCCCACGGTATGCTGCCACCACCAAGGACCAGCTGATCCGGCCCTTCATCACGCCCTGCAAACCACAAAACCAACAAAGAACACATCAGCATCATGAACAGTAATAAACAATAACACTGTATATATATACTACCTATTCTCTTTATTTTATTTTTACTTTTAAAAATAAAAAAAATATATAAAAAATAAAAAAATAAAAAAATATTTTTATTTTCTTGTGGAGGCGTCCAATGCCCTGGACGCCTCCTCCCAATTTCCTTTTTTTTAGAAAAAACCCAAAAATGGCCAAAACAAAAATTATTAATAATATATATATTTTTATGGAGGCGTCCAGGGCCTAGGACGCCTCCTTATTTTTAATATTATTTTATTTCATTTTCTTATTTACGAAAATTAATAAATAAATAAAAAAAGAAAAAGAAAAAGTGGAGGCGTCCAGGCCCCTGGACGCCTCCTTCTCTCACTACCCGGCCTTCTCTCACAGCCTCTCGCACGCCCGTTTTAGCCTATTAAACCACAGAGTGAGGATTCCGAAGTACTTACCGGGTCGTGATCATCCTCTCCCGCGTCACCAGCATCCGCAGCAGCCTCTGCGGCCAGGAGAGGCACCTCCATCCCCTCCTCCGCAGCAATCTCCTCTGCTGCAGCCTCCTCGGCATCATCCCTCAACCTCCTCGCACGATGAGCCAGTCGTTTTCGCTTCCCTGGACCCTGGCTCGATCCTCCTCGCTCCATGGGGACTAAGGATAGGTCGTCCAGGGTGACTGGGTCGTCAGATTGAACAGTAAATGAGCAAAAGGGGGGGGGGGCAGCCCTTAAATAGGAATTTCATTTTTTGGGGCGTCCAGGCGCCTGGACGCCCCCATTATTTTTATTTATTTCAAAATTTAAAAAATTTTGGGGCGTCCAGGCGCCTGGATGCCCCTAAAACAAAAAAATTAAATAAAATAAAAAAATAATAGTTGGGGCGTCCAGGACCCTCGACGCCCCCAAAACAAAAAAATCAAATAAAAATAAAATAAAAATTAGGGGCGTCCAGGCCCCTGGACGCCCCCATAATAAAATTTTTTTTTCAAAAAATATTTATATATAATAAAAGAAAAAAAAAGATAAGAATATGTATAAAAAAAAACATAAAGAAAAAAACCATAAAAAAGATAATAATTAAGGGGACGGGGGTCCAAAACATCCAAATGCCAAATTTTATTCCATCAGAAAAGCAGAGTGAACTACATCAGGGGTTTAGGCACCTTAGGCCTTAACTTCCCCAGTTCGGTTACATAAGCCCTCCACGGCTCGCATTCCTCCACCACGTGCGCTAAGGCCTTTCCCGCAACACTTGTCTTCCAGGGAGCTTTAATGGCCTTCGCTTCCTTCGCGTCCGCTTCAGTGCCCAACTCCCTTTTCTTCAAAGGAACAATGTCAGTCGGTGGCGGGAACGAATGGCGTGGGATGCCAATCTGGAGGCAGCACCGATGCGCGTTGTAAAGAACAAACTCGGTCGCTCCGATCAGTTGAAGATCAACTTCGGGAGAAGGCCTCATGAAGAGATCAAGCGAAAGCAAACATGTCGGTGCGCAAGTGAAGAAGCCTTGTGTCACGGTGCGGAAGTGAGACCGCCAGTCTTCACGTTTCTTCAGCCACGGAACGCGGTTCACTACAGTACCACCAAAGCCTAACACGTCGGCTATGTGGTGAAGCGGGCTTTGTTGGAAGAGCTTCGAAGCGGTTGGCATTCCCTCGCGGTGGTCGAATTTGAAATGCAAATCCAGCCAGCAATTCAAGACAAGTGCACAACCAAATGGAGGCTTACCCAGGCTCGAGGCGGTAAGGCCGCTGTAAAGATAGGCAAGGACGGCGGGTCCCACCCTCTTTCCACGCCAGATCCCGCAGATAGCACTCAGCTGGTCTTCCTCCACTATGTTGTCGGTATAAGGAAACAAGAGAGCACCCGCCAGACAGATAGTGAACCCCTTCATGATTCCCTCCAAATAGTCATCGTCTGGTGACCCTCTCAGGGCGTCCATGACCCACTCTGCGAGCTTTTGGAGATCGATCCCCTTCTGAGTACGGACCTTTCTAGCTGCGTCGGGCGGCATGAAGCTTCCAAGGACGCTTTCAGAAGTACCCCGTGTCAGCATCCGCATAGCCTTCACCTTCCCGTCACTCTTGAATTTCTTCAGACCAAGCAGAAGTTCCACCTCCTCGAGGAGGATGGTCACCTCGAAGGTCGGGAAGATAAAAGTGTGGGTCTGGGGATGTCAGACCTCCACTAGCGCGCCCATAGCCGCCCAGTCCATACGAATCTTCTCGTAATGCTTGGTGTGAATAAGGAGCCCCTGCAGATGCCACTTCGAGAGTATGGCCCTCATGCCAATGGAGATATTGGAAGTCAGCTTTGAAAGCCATGGCAGCTTGGAAAACTTCCTCGGGCCTGGGAAGAGTGGATATGGCTGGGAGAGGAAAGAAGAAGAAATGAAGGAAGTAAGAAGAAGGTTCACGTGCAGAAATTTGAAAAGAGTCGGCTTACCATATGCGACATGATCGTCCCACTCAGATGACCCTCGAGGTCGGAAAGTCGCCTAATCTCGCTGCTAGGCTTGCGCCCCTTCATAACGCGGGAAGACTCTCCTTCCATCCTGAAGATCTCTAGATTCTCCTCTCCTTCCTCTCCTGAGCTTCCAAAACCCACCTTGGTGCATTTGAATGAACTAGCCTAAGGGGAGTTCTTATAGAAGGGAAGGGTGCTACAGGACAGAACATGTCACATCAGTGGTCATTGTCAAGATTTTGTCTGGATCTCCTTTGAACTGTGGTGCGATTCTGCTACCTTTTAATGTTGCTAACCTTTGCTGGCCTGTGCAGGTTTTACTAACGGACGTCTTTGTCCTATCTCCTGTCTCACCTTTCATTGGTTGGTTCCACCATGTCATGCATCATAGTATATGATACCTACGCTACTAGAACATGTCAAGGACCTTGCGGCCCGAACGAATCTGGGATTTGAGTTCCCCTTCAACAAAAACGGTGATGATCCCGGAAGAGTTTGGGTTGTACGGATAGGCCATCAATTTGTGATAGAATGGGGACGACGGTTCCATTCAGTGAGTTGGTGCGCGGATAAACGGGCCCCAGCCTAGTATCAGCTCACCGAGTCGGTATCCTGACCCGTTCTTCACAAGTTGACAATGTTATCCTTGGCTATTTTCTATTTTAGTTTGTTTTGAATTTTTCTTTAAACCCAACATGCATTCATATAGGACTTTGATTTATTGCGGAGGATCATTCAAGCGATTCGATTGTGAAAGCCGTTGTGTTTCAATTCCTACAAATATGAGATATTCCAGTCTGAATGAAATACTGAGTTTCTTTGAGACAGCCCTACGCTGCTCTTCCAAAGGAGACCCTTGTTTGGACAGACCCTCAGATATTCCTTTACCTTTTTGACCCACCTTGGCCGCAGCACTTCCACATTGGCTGGTAACCGCTCCCCAAAGGTGAAACCTCCGGTTTATGACCCAGGTACTTCCACACCGAGAAGTTGGTCTTCTTTTGTTTCGTGCCTGAGTGCACATCTCACCCTCCCTTATTTGATCTCCGTCCAAGCAATCGTCAATATTTGAAAGACCTCCTTCAAGGTCGCCTCATTGAAACTTCAGGAAAGATTCCAAACAGTAACGTCACAAGCGTGTCTCATCACACCTTGGCATCAACTTATCAGTCCGCTCCCACTTCATTTCAGTCCACTTCGATACCATTCCACTACGTGTCGCTCCCTTGCAAAGCAGACGCCAAGGCGGGGCAGCTGTAGACACGCCATTCTTGACGTCTCCTGAGAAAGTCTCATATTACTATACGACGCCCCGCGATGGCCTACGCATTTCGAATCGCTCGAGTGCTTCCTTTTCCCGAGTCTTCTTCCGCCTTTTTCGGCATCCGGAATCATCTCGTCACGACATTCGGACGGCATCAACACCAGTCAGACGCATCAAGAGGTTCCGGGACCAAGAAGGGTGTCTGCCGAGCGCCCGCCGACGCCTGATTTAAAGATCCGGGTGGGTCTTAATGGGGGCGTCCAGGCACCTAGACGCCCCCATCTTTTTAATTTATTTTATTTTTTTCTCAGGGCCCTAAAAATAAATAATATATATATATATTAATGGAGGCGTCCAGGCCCCTGGACGCCTCCATTAAAATAAAAATAAAATATGATTAAAATGCCACTTGGCATTAAAAACAAAAAAATCAATATATATTATTGGAGGCGTCCAGGCCCCTGGACGCCTCCATAAAAACAAATTATAAAAAAATCAAAAATCCAGCCCTGGCATAAAAGACAAAAAATAATAAAAATAATATATATTTGGAGGCGTCCAGGACCCTGGACGCCTCCATAAATTCCCTCACGGGCGCCGCCCACCGAACGACGGTTTGTCGTGTGTGAAAAAAGCCAAATTTAGAGACGTCCGGTCAGCTGGACGCGCCCATTTCTGAATCACGAGGCGCCGCTCACAAAACCACGCGTTGTGCCAAACCGCGTGCGGCCGTCGTCGATTTTCGGTGGACCTGTTAGAGGCGTCCGGGACCCTGGACGCCCCCATAAAAGTATTCTAAAAAAATCGATAAAAATAGAATAAAATATTATTTCGGCCCTGATGGAGGTGTCCAGGGTCCTGGACGCCTCCACCTTCCGGAGCTCTATAAATAGAGGCCCACCCCCTCAATTCTGGAGGAGCTAAGCAGTGATCCGATAGGCTGCCGGAGCCCAGAGGCTACGGAGTCATTTTTCTAACCCGTGGGGTCTTTTGTAGGTGGAGGTTCTGCCGGCTTCTCGGGTGCCCACGCTCGCGAGAGGAAGGTCGTCTTCATCCACCGCGCTTCTACGTCGTCCCCACGCTGCCGGAGCTCCGCCGAATTTCACCACCGGCACATCCAATAAGCCAACTCTTTCCTTTTCTTCGTAGTTCTTTGCATTCATCATCTCGCATCCATCATCTCATTTTCCTCCTACTCGAGTCCGAGAGGGGTTTAAAAGATAACACCAACCAGGTGTGTGTCTTCCCGTTATTTCGTCATTTTTATTGCAAGGATATGAATACTACGCATTCATCTTTCTAAGCCACTTGTCATTTGTTTGTCGTTGTTTTGCAAGGGTAGCCGAGGAAAGCCCTCTCCGTCGGCCGGCCGGGAGGAGAGGAAGAAGCAACCCGCCATCTCCCGCTCTTGAGGTAGGCGCGATCACTTTCTTATTTTGGGGTCTTTCGGCCCCTGGCGATCACATCTTTTCATCGAGGCCGCGGCGAGTCACTTCCCCAATGGCCGTTTAAATTTCTGTTCTCATATTCTCTTTATATCCTGTTATATTTCGTTTATATCATCGAGGCCGCGGCGAGTCACTTCCCCAATGGCCGTTTAAATTTCTGTTCTCATATTCTCTTTATATCCTGTTATACTTTGCTCATATCATCGAGGCCGCGGCGAGTCACTTCCCCAATGACCGTTTAAATTTCCGTTCTTACATTCTCTCTATATTCTGTTATATTCTGCTCATATCATCGAGGCCGCGGCGAGTCACTTCCCCAATGGCCGTTTAAATTTCCATTCTTATACTCTCTCTATATTCTGTTATATTCTGCTCATATTCTCGAGGCCGCGGCGAGTCACTTCCCCAATGGCCGTTTAAATCTCTGTTCTTATATTCTCTTTTATATTCTGCTATATTCTGCTCATATTCTCGAGGCCGCGGCGAGTCACTTCCCCAATGGCCGTTTCAATTTTTGTTATTTAATTTCTGCACCATTCCCGTCCCCCCGAGGTCGCGGCGAGTCACTTCCCGCTATGGCCGTTTGAACCCCATATCTTGTTATATTATACTTGTCCCGCTCGCCCCGCCGGAGCAATCTCCCGTGGTGGCCCCTTCTCTCTCTTCTCTCATCTCTGTGTTGCAACAAACAGCAAAACAAACAAAAAGAAGAGCCCGCGCGCTCTCCGCATCCTCTTCCCCGCACCATCGAACTCCGAACCGCGTGACGTCGCTCACACCAATAATTAGAAAGCTGTTGGCATGGGAGCCAATAATTGAAAAGCTGTCGACCCGAAGGTCGATGACTGAAAGCTGTCGGCTCAGGGGCCGATGATTGAAAGCTGTTGGCATGGGAGCCAATAATTGAAAAGCTGTCGACCCGAAGGTCGATGATTGAAAAGCTGTTGGCATGGGAGCCAATAATTAGAAAGCTGTTGGCATGGGAGCCAATAATTGGAAAGCTGTCGACCCGAAGGCCGATGAGGGAGGCCAAAATAGCAGTGGCTGGAAGCAGGCTGCGGGAGCCGAAGTTGGGAGATTAATGGGCTGCGAGGGCAAGACGTAGGCCATGGTGGCCAATATTGGGCTCTACGAGCCGGAGCTGGGGAAAGTAGGCTTCGATGGCCGAAATTGAGTTTATTGCATACACACATTCTTGTTATTTTATTATTTTCATTATTGTTATTTTTTTTATGTTGTCTGTTTGTTTTTTTTTGTTATATTTTTTGTTGTTGTTGTTATATATATATATATATATATATATATATATATATCATCATTTTCTTCCTTTTTTTTTAAAATCATGCAAGCATTCATTAGCAGGCATAACATAAATATAAGTAAGGCGGCTCCCTCTATAGGGGACAGGATAAGGACGTCGCCCGTAATTCGTAGATGCGGTGTGGGCCGCGAGGCACAACTGAGGGGTGGTGCACCCGTCAAGAGGATATCGCATGTCTTGCATGCATAGCCTAAATTCACACATTTCACCCGAGGCAATTCTCTGTGGCGTGGTAGTGCAAATGTGTGAACAAAGGGCCCTAACCATAGGGATATGCAGGTTTTCCTGGTGACACTCGAGGATCACTCTAGCGCCTACACATTAGTTCCAGGTTTTCGACTTTCGGTAGCATCACACAGCCCCCATCTGTTTATTTTGTAGCGGATTTCACCGTTCGGCGCGAGTCTCCTCATGTGTCTCAATGGGGATTCCCGGCTACTAGGATTCATCCTTATTATAATTCTATTACGGATTCTACCGTTCGGCGCGAGTCTCCTCATGTGTCTCAATGGGGATTCCCGGCTAATAGGTTTCATCCTTATTATAATTCGCTTCACCATTTCGCGCGAGTCTCCTCATGTGTCTCAATGGGGATTCCCGGCTACTCGGATCCACGTGTCTCTCCTTTTTTTTCTCTTTTTTCTCTCTCTCTCTTTTTTTTTACAGTGGGGGTAGGCAGCTTTTTCCTCACGATTACCTTTCACGCGAGTGCAGGAATTCAAGCATCCGTAGAGTGCTAAAAAGAAATTCGGGTAATCCCTATAGTTGAAGGCTATTGGACACATTAAGTGCGAAGTGTGGGAGCGTTGCCTCAGGTTTATTTTGTGAGTTGGGATTAGCGATTCAGCCATGACTCTTCCCCTTGACGTGTGCACTCGCCATAATTGGGTTCCCTTCGAGCGTACGCCGTGACATCCGTGCATCTGGAATCGGGGTGATATTATTATTATAGCAAGGAAACACGGTCCTAGAAAATTTCAAGGAAGTGTATTATTCTATATTAAGCAACCATGCAAGCAGGGCAATCATGCATTCTCCTTTTTTGTTTTGTTTTTGTTTTCTTCCCTTTTTTGTTGTTTTTTGTTTGTTTGTTTGTTTGTTTGTTTTTTTTGGGTGTTGTTGTTGTTTGTTTTTTTTTTGTTTATTTGTTTTTTGTTGTTGTTTTTTGTTGTTTTATAAGAAAATATTGTTGCTACGTATAAGTGTAGTGGTAGTAAATATATTAGGGAGGCAGACCGCAAAAGGGGCTGAAAGGATATTAGGGAAGCGGGCTATAGAAGCCGGGAGACACTGGGAAGAGGGCTACAAGGGCCAAAGGTTGGGGAAGCAGGCTACGAGAGCCAACATTGGGAAGTAGGCCATAAGGGCAAAGGGAAGCAAGCTGCAAGAGCCAAAGTTGGGAAGCAGGCTATAAAAGCCGAAGGGAAGCATGCTACGAGAGCCAAAGTTGGGAAGCGGGCCGTGCAGGCCGATGGGGGGAGCAGGCTATAAGAGCCGATGGGCGTCGGGCAGCAGGACGTGAGAGTCGAAGAGAAGGGTCTCTTTTATCCTCTGGCCGGGGAGGGATCCGAACCAAAGTGGAAGGTTTATTTTTTGACTGGGAAGCTGTCGGCTGGGGTGCCAATGATGAGATAGCTGTCGGCTAGGAGCCGATGATGAGGTAGTTGTCGGCTAAAAGCCGATGATGAGATAGCTGTCGGCTAAAAGCCGATGATGAGGTAGCTGTCGGCTAAAAGCCGATGATGAGGTAGCTGTCGGCTAAAAACCGATGATGAGATAGCTGTCGGCTAGGAGCCGATGATGATATAGCTGTCGACCTGAAGGCCGATAATTAGATAGCTGTCGACCCGGAGGCCGATGAAGGGGTAGCTGTCGGCTTGAAGCCCCGATGGCTGAAAGTTGGTCGGTTTAACGCCCCGTCGGTGGAAGGTCTAGTCGGTTTAACGCCCCGTCGGCGGAAGGGTCTAGTCGGTTTAACGCCCCGTCGGCGGAAGGGTCTAGTCGGTTTAACGCCCCCTCGGCGGACGGTCTAGTCGGTTTAACGCCCCGTCGGCGGAAGGTCTAGTCGGTTTAACGCCCCGTCGACGGAAGATCTAGTCGGTTTAACGCCCCGTCGGCGGAAGGTCTAGTCGGTTTAACGCCCCGTCGGCGGGAGATCTAGTCGGTTTAACGCCCCGCTGGCGGAAGGTCTAGTCGGTTTAACGCCCCACTGGCGGAAGATCTAGTCGGTTTAACGCCCCGTCGGCGGAAGGTCTAGTCGGTTTAACGCCCCGTCGGCGGAAGGTCTAGTCAGTTTAACGTCCCGTCGGCGAAAGGTCTAGTCGGTTTAACGCCCCGCCGGCGGAAGGTCTAGTCGGTTTAACGTCCCGTCGGCGGAAGGACTAGTCGGTTTAACGCCCCGTCGGCGGAAGGTCTACTCGGTTTAACGCCCCGTCGGCGGAAAGACTAGTCGGTTTAACGCCCCGTCGGCGGAAGGTCTAGTCGGTTTAACTCCCCGTCGGCTGAAGGTCTGGTTGGTTTCTGTTTGTTGGGTGGCTGAAGGTCGGAGGTAAAAGTTCATCTTGTGACTCTTCTTTCTCTTATTCTCTCCCCTTTTTTTTGTGAGGAGAGGCGGGTTCAAGGACCGTGTTTGCCTCGTGACCATCTCCTTCATTTCTTCTCTTCTTCTTTTGTGGAGAGACAGGTGCAAGGACCATGTTTGCCTCGTGATTATCTCTTTCTCTTCTTCTTTTATGGAGAGGCGGGTGCGGGGACCATGTTTGCCTCATGATTGCTCTTTCTCTTCTTCTCTTCTTCTTTTATGGAGAGACAGGTGCAAGGACCATGTTTGCCTCGTGATCATTTCTTTCTTTCTTTTTCTCTTCTTCTTTTGCGGAGAGGCAGGTGCAAAAATCATGTTTACATCGTGATCATTTCTTTCTTTTCTTCTCTTCTTCTTTTGTGTAGAGAGGCGGGTGCAAAGACAGCGTCTGCCTCAAAATTGCTCTGTTTCTTCTTCTCTTCTTCTTTTATGGAGAGGCAGGTGCAAAGACCATGTTCGCCTCATGACCATTTTTTTTCCTTTTCTCTTCTTCTTTTATGGAGAGGCAGGTGCAAGGACCATGTTTGCATCGTGATCATTTCTTTCTTTTCTTCTCTTCTTCTTTTGTGTAGAGAGGCGGGTGCGAAGACCACGTCTGCTTCGTGACTTCCTTTTTTTCTTCTTCTTTTCTTTTATGGGATGAGGCGGGCTCAAAGACCACGTCTGCCTCGTGTGCCCCTTTTTTTATTTTTTTTCTGCTCTTCTTTTCTCATTAACGCTTCCATGCTGGAGTGTATTTCTCTTAATATGCCCCCAGGTTGGGGTGTAGCTTCATTTGGTGTGCATCCCCCCTGAGGGGTGTGCTTTGCCTCTTTGCTTATGTGCCCCCAGGCGGGGTGTATTTTTTTGGATTCTATGTCCCCAGACCAGGGTGTGTTTTTTTTAATGCCCCCGAGGCGGGGTGTAGCTCTCTTCAAATGCCCCCATGGTGGGGTATACTCTTCACGGCTTTTATGCCCCTAGGTGGGGTATGTTGTTTCTTCAAATGCCGCTTGGGCGGAGTATATCTTTCTTCTTATGCTCCCAGATCGGGATGCATGTCTCTTCGTTTCTGCGCCTCGGGTCAGGGTAGATGCTTCTGTTTCTTAGGCGCCAAGGGCGAAGTGTAATTTTTGTGCCCCCTGAGTGGGATGGACGCTCTGCATGTGTCTCCGGGTCGGGGTGCAGCTTTGTCTCCCATGGAGGGGGTGTGTTGTTTCTTCAAAAGCCCCCAGGCCATGGTGTATTCTTCTCTTTCTTATACTCCCGAGGTGGGAGGGGTTCTCTTCATGTGCCCCCCGTGGCGGGATGTGCTTCTTTCTTCAAGTGTCCCCAGGCCGGGGTGAATTCTTTTCTTCTTCCCAGACACACCGGGGGGATGTTTGCTTCTTGTGCTCCCAAGGTGGGGTGTATTGTTGCTTTTAATGCCCCCAAGGTGGGGCGCATTGCTGCTTCTGATGCCCCAGAGCGAGGTATCCCCTTTTTTTATGCCCCCGGCACGGGGTGTATTCTGCTTCTAGTGCCCCCAGAGTGGAGTGTATTGCCGCTTTCGATGCGGGGTGTGGTTCTTACTTTTTATGCACCCGAGGCGGGGTGAATTCTTCTCCTTTGTTTACGTGCCCCCATATCAGGGTGTATTCCTCTCTTCATATGCTTCCCTAAGCCGGGGGATGTTGTTTGTTCTGCTTCAGATGTCCCCCCCCGGGGGGTGCATGTTGCTTCATGGACTCCGAGCCTGGGGTATGCTCCTTCAAAGGTCCCTAAGCAGGGGTGAATTCTCTTTTCTTCTCATGCTCCCAAGGCGGGATGTGGCATCTTCAAGTACCCCTAAATCGGAGCGTATTCTTTATGGCTTCTATGTCCCCTCTCGGGGTATGCTTCTTCTTTAAATACCCCTAGGCCGGGGTGGACTTCTCTTCATGTGCCCCTGAGTCGGGGCGTGTTCTTCATAGCTTCTAGGCCCTCGAGACGAGGTATGCTTCTTCTTCAAATACCCTCGAGACGGGGGTGTGTTTCTTGGCTTCATATGCCCCGGACGTGGGGTATATCTTTTGTTTCTTATGCTCCCGAGCCGGGATGTAGCTTCTTGGCCTCATATGCTGCTGAGGCGAGGGGTATGTTGCTTTACGTGCCCCCGGGGGGAGTGCATTTTGCCTATACTGCCCCATGGCGGGGTATATCTCTTGGCTTCTTACGCCCCCAAGGTGGGGTGTGTTTTCTTCTTGTGCCCCCGGGGTGGGGTATATCTTTCGCTTCTTATGCCCCCCCCTTAAGGCGAGGTGAAGTCTTTGCTTCAAATGCCCCTAAATCGAGGTATAGCTTTGTCTCATATGCCCCTGGAGCAGGGGTGTATTTCTCTTCATGTGCCCCTGGGAATGGGGTGTATCTTTGTCGCTTGTTGTGCCCCAGAGGGAGGTGCCTTTCTCTTCATGTGCGCCGGGCACCGGGTGTATCTTTACTTTTCCTTTTTTTTATATGCCCTCGAGGGAGGAATTCTTCTTCTTCTGCCCCGACACGCTGGGGGATGTTTGCTTCTTGTGCCCCAAAAGTGGGGTGTATGTTTTTTTCTTCAGACTCCCCTAAGGCGAGGTGTATTCTTTGTTACTTCATGTCCCCCGAGTCGGGGTGGATTCTCTTCATGTGCCCCCATGGCGGGGTGTACTCTCTTTATGTGTCCCCAGGAGTGGGGTGTGGTTTGCTTCCTGTGCGCCCTAGCAGGGTATATCGCTGCTTGCAATGTCCCCCGCGGCGGGGTATCCTTCTTCTTCAATTACCCCTAAGCCGGGGCGTATTCTTTATGGCTTCTATGCCCCTATAGCGGGGTGTGTTTCTTCTTCAAATACCCCTGAGATGGGGTGGACTCTTTTCTTCTTATACCCCCAAGGCAGGATGTAGCTTTTTCAAATGCCCCTGATCCGAGGCGTGTTCTTTACGACTTCTATGCCCCCAGGCGGGGTATATTTCTTCTTCAAATACCCCTAAGCCGGGGTGTATTCTTGCTGCTTCTTATGCTCCCGAGGCGGGATGTGACTTCTTCAAATGCCCTTAGACCGGGGCGTATTCTTCATGACTTCTGTGTCTCGACTGGCGGGATTTGTTTCTTCTTCAAATACCCCTAAGCCGGGGTGGACTTCTCTTCATATGCCCCCGAGCCGGGACGTGGCTGTTGCTTCTAGGCCCTCGAGGCGAGATGGGCTTCTTCTTCAAATACCCCCAAGATGGGGGTGTGATTCTTGGCTTCATATGCCCCCAAGACGGGGTGTATTTTGCTTCTCGTGCCCCCAGGGGTGGGGTGGAATTCTCTTCAGTTACCCCTAAGTCGGGGTTGATTCTTCTGCCTCTTATGCCCCAAGGTGGAACGTAGCTTCTTCAAATGCCCCTAGGTCGGGGTTGATTCTTCTCTTCTTGTGTTCCCAAGGCGGGACGTAGCTTCTTCAAATGCCCCTAAACCGGAGCGTATTCTTTTATGGCTTCTATGCCCCCAGGCGGGGTATATTTTTCTTCAAATACCCCCAAGACGGGGGTGTGATTCTCCCGCTTCCTCTGCCCTAGAGTGGGGTATACTTCTCTTTGTATTCCCCTAAGCCAGGGTGTATTCTTTTCGCTTCATATGCCCCCAAGGTGAGATGCGCCTTCTACTTCTCATGACCTCGGGATATAGTGTATTCGCTTCATGTGCCCCCGGCACGAGGGTGTATCTTTGCTTTTTATGCCCCCTCCGGGGGGGGATTCTTCTTCTTCTGCCCTGACACGCCGGGGAATGTTTGCTTCTTGTGCCCCGAAAGTGGGGTGTGTTCTTGATGGCTCCTGTGCCCCCGTCGGTGGGGTGTATTATATTTTTTTTTTCAAATTCCCCTAAGGCGGGGTGCATTCTTTGTCGCTTCATGTACCCCCGAGTAGGGGTGAATTCTTTTCTTCTTACGCCTCCATGGCGGGGTATGTCTTTTGCTTCATGTGCCCCCATATCGGGGTGTATTTCTCTTCTTCAAATGCTCCTAAGCTGGGGTGCAACTCTATTTCTTCTTATGTCCCCAGGTCAGGGAGGATTCTTCTTCAAATGCCCCGAAGCCGGGGTGTAGCCTTTGCTTTGTGCCTCTCAGTCGGGGCGGATTCTCTTCATGTGCGCCTGGGAATGGGGTGTATCTCTTTTTTTGCCTCTTATGCCCCGTAGCAGGGTATATATCTTCTTCTTATCCCCCATGGCGGGGTATATGCATGCTCTCTTCGGGAGTGGTGGCCGTGCTTGGCCTCATTGCTATAAAGCATTCCGCACAGCAAGCAGCAATTCTTCAAGCTACAGTTGCGGCTTGTTGGGTCTTTTAACAGCCACCCAAGGGGCCGTCTTATGCCGGATAGAGGCAGCAGGGAGGAGGAACGAGCGGGGTCATTACACCACTGACTCGGAGCCTCCTAGAGTCGGGCGGGATGCCGGGTTTCTTTTTGCTCTTTTAGTCGGCGATGCTGGCCGACTTTTCTTCTTTTCTTCTCTCTCTTTTTCTTCTCTTTTTTCCCCCCTTTTTTCTCTTCTTCTCTCTTTTTCTGTCCCTTCTTCTCTTCTCTTCTTTTTTGTATGATTGACCAGGGTGGGGGTGCAGGAGAGCGCTCACCCCCTCAGGGAGGGGATGAGTGGTTCGCTCCACCGCATCAACCCCACAGTGGTAATCTTTGTTCAGCACGGGTCTCGACGGACGTGGCCGTACAACCCTCTATTGCCAATTCTTTCTCTTCTTTTTTTGCTTCTTTCTTTTCTCTCTTTTTTTTCTTCTTTTCTACCTTTCTTCCTTTCTTCTTTTCTTTTTTTTCTTCTTTTCTTCTCTTTCTTCTTGAGGGAAACGGGGGGCTTGATTTCCCCTCCCTTCTGTTCTCTTTCTCTTATTTCTATTCCCTCTTTTTTTATAACAGCCCCCATGATTCTTGAAGCTGCATATGCTTCGAAGCAGCGTTCTCGAGGCCGCGAAGGCAGCTGCACCGAGCCAGGCTTTTCTCCCTATAGGGCTAGCGAAGACAGCACCTGCAATTCATCAAAGCAAGCGAACATCGTTTATTAGGGGGCCATGAGGCCCTAAATCCCGACGAAGAGATGAAGGGTGGTTTGGTCCCACCGGGCGTGCCAGAATTGTGGACGCACTTTTCGTTCAACAATTATCTTGCTTCTCATCATTGGTTTATTAAGTGCGTGGGCGTGCCAGTCACCGGAGTGACAATTTATTCGGGCTCCGAAGAGCCCATGGTGCGCTCGATCTGACTTCGTCAGTCGATTGTGTGGTTCGTGTCGGGACCAAAACCCGCCGCGCCATAAAGGTCACGGCATCATTTACATCCCCCATACGAGGGAACACCCTTGATTAATCGCCGAGATTCAGGGCCTCATGGCCAAGAAATTAATTTCATGAAAGGTCTATTACGCGGCATTAAAATCCTCACACGAGGGCGAGAAGAAAACCATTCGCGGTCATGTCAGTCATGTGTTGACCATTTAATGTTCGGATAAATGTCCGGCTCGATAAAATTGCGGTTGTCGCGGGAAAACTGGAGCGTATGTATGCCAGTATATGGCAATTTATTGTTCAGAAGAACGGAAAACATTCGGCTAGACCTCGGTTAGAGCAGTCGGAAACCGGTAAATCTGTTGGCCCGGTGCAAGAGCAAGCTGCGACCATACTGCGGTGGGCCCCCCGCGGTCGAAACAAGATTTGCATGAGCGTCATTAATATTTCCGGTGCCAAGGGGCGGCGAGGGAATATCCCTTGAATCGGCTGAAAAGCCCTGTGTCCGGAGAAGCGGGCGTTCTAAACGTGTCGGTCATTCAGGAGACCGTTTAATGTTCGGACGGGTGTCCGATATTGGGAATATCGTAATCGTCGCGGAAAGACCGAGAATGTATGTATGCCGAGACACGGCAAGTTTTATTATTCCGAGACACTGAAAACGTTCGATTGAATCTCGGCTATTATATCCGGAAACCTGTGAATCTATTGGCCCGGTGCGAGATCGAGTCGGGACCATGTCGGGGGCGCCTCCCGTGATCCAAACGGGGCTCGCGTGGGCGGCATTAATATTTCTGGTGTCGGAGGGCAACGGGGAAAAGTCCCGGGACTAGGCTTTGGAACTGAAAACGTGTTCGAGAGGAACAGGCTGTAGACCCGAGACATGAGCCAGACGATGACCATGATCGGGACGGGCCCGAGGTCTAAATATGGCCCACGGAGGCCTTATTGATATTCCCATGGGAGGAGTCCGGGGGTGGCGAGAGCCGTCTCGTTCTATTCTGATTCTGTCGGTCGCTTGCGGACCTTTCCATGTTCGGGCAAGGGCCCGTATTGAGAGCGTGACGGGGGTGGACGCGACCCCGTACCAATGTATGCCGAGTTTACGGCAATTTCAATGAAAGAGCGGGAGCAAATCCCGATAGGAACGGGTCGGAATTGGTGAGTTATTGGCCCAGGGCAATGCCGGCTCACAACCATGTTGGGGTAGGAGCCACCGGCTATGAAAGTCGCTCACGGGCCTTTTCATGTTCGGACATGGGTCCGTATTAAGAACTCGGCGGGAATCGACGTGAACCCGTTTAAATGTCTGCCGAACGTGCGGCAATTTCAGTAGCGGCTCGGAAGGAATCCGGCCGGAGAAACGAGTCTGGTTTAATCGGAATGTCAGCCCGAGGTGAAGTCAGGCTATGGTCATTTTGAGATGATTCCCTAGGCTCAGGCCCAACTCGTAGGGGCGGTATTGTTGTTCCTTCGGCACCGAGTCACGGGAGAGACGAAGTTGTGAAGCGGGTCTCATTGTTTCATTATTATTTAAGAAGTGTTATCCTTACCATTTGTTAATTAATAGATACATTTGGGTGAATTCTTTATTATCGTTTATTCATTTCTTCTTGTGATTTATTCATTTAATATTGTTATTATTAGGTTTATTATTATTTTTGTTCATTTATATTATCATTCGTGTGCTTGGCGTTTTCTTTTAGTTAAGTTTGTCGTTATTATTTATCCTGGGTTATCATTTACTTATCTATTTATCGTTGTTATTGTTTCTTTTAAACTTATTATCATTATTACTTATTTCTTTATCATCCTTATTTATTTATCCGCCTTATTGGATTTATTATCATTTGTTATTTTATTTAACATTATTGTTTTCTATTATTTCTCTATTTTCTTTTGAGTTTGTTGCTATTATCGTTATTTAAGCTCAGTATCATTATTTGTTTATTTATTATATTTTCTTTTAGCTTATTATCCTTATTAATATCATTATTTTTTTTGGGTGTGCCGCTGAGGATTGGTGGGGTGTACCGCTGAGGGTTGGGAGTGTACCGCTGAGGGCCAATGGAGGTGTACCGCTGAGGGCCAAAGGGGCGTACCGCTGGGGGTTGGGAGTGTACCGCTGAGGGCCAAAGGGGGCGTACCGCTGGGTTCAAAAGGGTGTACCGTTGAAGGCCAATGGGGGTGTACCGCTGAGGGCAGTAGGAGTGTACCGCTGAGGGGTCTAAGGGGTGTGCCACTGAAAGCTGGGAAAAGTGTGCCGGCGAAAGGCTGTTGGAGGGAAGAGGTAGTGTGCCGGAGAGGAGGCTTCGAAGCGTGCCGTTGACGGCTGGGAGGAGTGTGCCGGCGAAAGGCTGTTGGAGTGCACTGGTGAAGGTCCATCTGAGTGGGAGGTAAGGGCAGGCATGCCGGTGGAGGTTCTTTCTTTTATTATTTGTTTTAAGGCTTTTCTTTTCTTCTTATCTTGATTTTCAAGTAGTTTTATACAAACTCTTTCCTTGCCTTTGTTCTGTTCAGTCTCTCCTCGTAGGTCGGATGTTCGGGCTGTCAGGTAGTTAATCAGCTCAGTTCTCGTCACGGTGCCGGTAGCGGCTCGATTAGTCGGAACGTTTTATCGTTGATTGTTTTATTCGTTCGTTGCTTCCTTTTGCTTTATTCAACATATTGTTATTTTCTCACGAAAATTCGGCAGCATCTCCCCTTGACCCAGGGCGTAAGGGAGATAAAGGGAACGCGCTCACATGGAGTGGCAGAGCCCGACAACTGGAGGTGGGCGCCCGGGGGCAACAACACCTTTATAAAACCTCGGCAAACACGAAGGAGAGCAACGAGGCCTAAGGCATGTTGAATCGGACGCGGCAGACTGGGTTTCGGCTAAGGCGTACCGAGCTGGGGCATGGCCAAAGCGTGTGCCACTGAGGGCTTAAAGAGTGTACCGCTGAGGGCCAAAAAGGGTGTACCGGCCAGGGGCCAATGGGGTGCACCGCTGGGGGTCAAAAGGAGTGTACTGGCCAAAGGCTAAGGACCGAGGAGTGTGCCGGCCAAGGGCTCAACGGGGTGTACCACTGAGGGTCAAAAGGGTGTGCCGGCCAAGGGCTAATTGGGCGTGCCGCTGAGGGCCAGAAGGCGTGTACCGGCCAAGGGCTAGGGGCCAAAGAGTGTGCCGGCCAAGGGCCATTGGGTGTGGCGCTGAGGTCAAAAGGGGTGTACCGCTGGGGTCAAAAGGGTACCGGGGATGTTGATTGGCTAGGCCGAAGGAAATCTTGGCAGGAGGAGGGAGAGAGGCTCAAGGGGTGTTGGGCCTGGGTGTCCAAGGAGAGACGGAAGGGCGTCTCCCCTCAGGCAAATGGGAAGATGCGGCAGCGGGGAGGTGAAGGGGCAGCAGGCCCTCTTCCCTCTCTTCCTCTCTTCCCTCTTCTTCTCTTCACGCGGACGGTGATGGACGGAGTAGCCGGGGGGGAGCCTCCCCTCCTCTTCTTCTTCTCTTCTTCTCTTCCTCTTCTTCTCTTCACGCGGACGGCGATGGACGGAGTAGCCGGGGGGGAGCCTCCCCTCCTCTTCTTCATTTCTTCTTCTCTTCTTCTTCTTCTCTTCGCACGGACGGCGGCAGACGGAGTAGCGAGGGGGAGCCTCCCCTCCTCTTCTTCTTCTCTTCTTCTCTTCCTCTTCTTCTCTTCACGCGGACGGCGATGGACGGAGTAGCCGGGGGGCAGCCTCCCCTCCTCTTCTTCTTCTCTTCTTCTCTTCCTCTTCTTCTCTTCACGCGGACGGCGATGGACGGAGTAGCCGGGGGGGAGCCTCCCCTCCTCTTCTTCTTTTCTTCTTCTCTTCTTCTTCTTCTCTTCTCCTCTTCTCTTCTCTCTGGGTGTGGGTGTATCTGTTGCCCTCTTCTCTCCCCCCTCCTCCCGTTTGCAGTGACGAAGAGGGGTCTTATACCCCCGCCACGGCGAGCGTCCAAAGACCGGAACGATTCGACGGGTATTGAATGGGGGTTGACCCCATTGTCCTGGGTGGCAGGGGGATAGGCAGCGTGGCCCTCTCCCCAGGCGACACCTCGGACGGCCCACTGCGCGCCAAGGATCCGTAGGGCATGGGCTCCGTTGAAGATGCTTCACGCTGTGCCGCTGGCGGGCTGAACAAGCGTGCCGCGGGGGAGCCAGAAGGGCGTACCGCTGGGGGCCCGAATGGGTGTGCCGCTGAAAGCCCATGGGGCGTGCCGCTGAGGCCAGGGGCTGTGCCGCTGAGGGGCCAAACGGGCGTGCCGTTGAAGGCTTTGTGGGCGTGCCGCTGAGGGCAGCTGGGTGTGTGTGCCGCTGAGGGCAAATGAGGGTGTGCCGTTGAAAGGCCCTGTGGGCGTGCCGCTGAGGGCTGCCAGGTGTGTGTGCCGCTGAGGGCAAATGAGGGCGTGCCGTTGAAAGGCCCTGTGGGCGTGCCGCTGAGGGCTGCCAGGAGTGTGCCGCTGAGGGTGTTGAGGGCGTGCCGTTGGGGGCTGCCAGGAGTGTGCCGCTGAACGGCCTGAGGGGAGCGTGCCGCTGAGCGGCCTGGAGGGGGCGGAGGGGCGTACCGCTGAAGGGCTGCACTGGGGCGTGCCGGCGAAGAGGCTGAGGACGCGCCGCTGAAGGAGCCCAAGGGGCGTGCCGCTGAAGGGCAGCCTGGGTGTGCCGCTGAGGGGCACATGGCCGTGCCGCTGAAGGGCTAAATGGGCAGTTTGGAGCCCGTTGTGAGCACGAGTTGTGGCCCGTTTAATTTTCTTCGAGGCCCATGGGTCATGGGGCTCTTGTTAGTTGATTTCTCTTAACTGTCACGACTCCGGGGACGGCTTCACGGCAGTGTGCATATTTGGGGGTCTGGATGACAAATCTCTCCGGGGCTTCTTCACTCGACGCCGTTGTTGATGCGAGGCCGAGCAGGACATCTGGGTGTGTAATTTTCGGTGTCCATAGGCCCTCATGCCGGTGGAGATATTAGAAGTTAACCTTGAAAGCCATAGCAGTTTGGAAAACTTCCTCGGGCCTAGGAAGAGTGGATACGGCTGAAAAGAAGAAGAGAAAGGAAGAGAAGTGAGAAGAAAGTTCACGCGGAGAATTTGAATAAGTCAGCTTACCATATGCGACTGGATCATCCCACTCAGATGACCCTCGAGGTCGGAGAGTCGCCTGATCTCGCTCCTAGGCCTGCTCCGCTTCATAACGCGGGAAGACTTTCCCTCCATCCCGAAATCTCTAGATTCTCCTCTCCTTCTCCTCCTGAGCTTTCAAAACTCACCTTGGTGCATTTGGATGAACTAGCCTAAGGGAAGTACTTATAGGAAGGGAAGGGTGCAATAGGACGGAGCATGTCACATCAGTGGTCAGTTGTCAGGATTTTGTCTGGATCTCCTTTGTACTGTGGTGCGATTCTGTTGCGATTCTATTACTTTCTGATGTTATTAATCTATGCTGGTCTATGTAGATTTTACTAACGGACGTCTTTGTCCTATCTCCTGTCCCACCTTTCAATAGTTGGTCCCACCATGTCGTGCATCATAGTATATGATACCTACGCTACTAGAAAATGTCAAGGACCTTGCGGCCCGAACGAATCTGGGATTTGAGTTCCCCTTCAACAAAAACGGTGATGATTCTAGAAGAATTTGGGTTGTACGGATAGGCCGTTAACTTGTGGTAGCATGGGGACGCCAGTTCCATTCAGTGAGTTGGTGCGTGGATAAACGGGCCCCAGCCTAGTATCAGCTCACCGGATCGGTATCCTGACCCGTTCTTAACGAGTTGACAATATTATCCTTGACTATTTTCTATCTTAGTTTGTTTTAAATTTTTATTTAAACCCAGCATGCATTCATATAAAACTTTGAATTTATTGCGGAAGATCATTCAAAGTGATTCGATTGTGAAAGCCGCTGTGCTTAAATTCTTATAATATGAGATATTCCATTCCGAATGAAGTACTGAGTTTCCTTGAGACAGCCCCGCGCTGTTCTTCCAAAAGAGACCCTTGTTTGGATTGATCCTCAAATATTCCTTTACTTTTACTCTATTTGACCCACCTTGGCCGCAGCACTTCCACATTGGCTGGTAATCGCTCCCCAAGGTGAAACCTGCAGGTTTACGACCCAGGTACTTCCACACATAGAAGTTGGTCCCCTTTTCTATTCGTGCCTAAGCGCACATTTTCCCCTTCCTTGTTTGATTTCCGTCCAAGCAGATGTTGAATTCGAAAGATCTTATTCAAGGTCGCCTCGTTGAAAACTCTGAAAACATTCTAAAACCGTAATCTTGAAAGCGTGTCTCATCACACCTTGGCATCTACTCTTCAATCCATTCCACTTCACTTCAATGCCATTCCACTACGTGTTACTCCCTTGCAAAGCAGATGCCAAGGCGGGACAGCTGTAGACACGCCGTTCTTGACATTACCGTGAGTAAATCTCATATTACACTATGATACCCCAAGGCGGCCTTCACATTTTTAATTACTCTGGTGATTTCCTATTTTTATGAATTTTTTTGCATTTTTTTTATTTTTTCCGTGGAAAATCTTGGAGGTGTCCAGGAGACTGGACGCCTCCATGAATAATAAAAATATAATAATTAAAAAAAATCAAAAAAATCATGGAGGCATCCAATTGCCTGGATGCCTCCATGAATATAAAAAAATCAAAAAAAATAAAATAATTAAAAAAAATCAAAAAATTATGGAGGCGTCCACCTGCCTGGACGCCTCCATAAAAATGAACAAAAAAAAAAATAATATCATGGAGGCCTCCACCTGCCTGGACGCTTCCATCAACTTGCTCACGGGGCCCCGTCCGCCGATCGTCGGTTTGTCGCGTGTGAAAAAAATCTAAATTGTGAAGACGTCCTGCCAACTGGACGCGCCCATTCATGAATCACAGGCGCTGTTCAAAACCACGCGTTGTGCCAAACCGCGTGCGGCTTTCGGCGGGGGTTCGGTGGGCTTTTATGGAGGCGTCCAGTTTCCTGGACGCCTCCATGAAAATAATCGAAATAAATAAATAAAAATAGAATAAAATACTATTTTCGCCCTGATGGAGGTGTCCAGGGTCCTAGACGCCTCCATCCTCCGGAGCTCTATAAATAGAGACCCCCCCTCAGTCCAGGAGAGCGAAAAAAAAAAGGGATCCGATAGGCTGCCGGAGCCCAGAGGCTGCCGGAGTCATTTCTAACCCGTGGGGTCTTTTGTAGGTGGAGGTTCTGCCGACTTCTCGGGTGTCCACGCTCGCGAGAGGAAGGCCGTCTTCATCCACCGCGCTTCTACGTCATCCCTACGCTGCTGGAGCTCCACCGGATTTCGCCATCGGCACATCCAATAAGCCGATTCTCTCCTCTTTTTCTCCGTAGTTCTTTGCATTCATCATTTTGCATCCTCCATCTCCCTTCATAAGGGTGTCTTCTCTTATATACTTCTTACATTCATCATCGCATTTTCCTCCTACTCGAGTCCGAGAGGGGTTTAAAACCACACCAACCAGGTGTATGTCCTGCCACGATTTCGTTATTTTCATCGCAAGGGCTTGATACTACACTGCCATTTTCTAATTTCGTTTATCTATTGTCTGTTATTTTGCAAGGATAATTGGAGAAAGCCCTCTCCGTCGGCCGGCCGAAGGGGGAGGAAGAAGCAACCCGCCACTTCCCGTTAGCGAGGTAGGCGCGATCAATCTTTTACTCCGGGGTCCTCGACCCCTGGCGATCACATCATATTTTCGAGGCCGCGACGAGTAATTTCCCGCAATGGCCGTTTGAATTTCTGTCATTATATTTTTATGTTGCTCTTCTACTTGTCATATTCTCGAGGCCGCGGCGAGTCACTTCCCGCAATGGCCGTCTAAATTTCCGCATCCATATTCTATACTATTTGTATATTTGCTATATTCTCGAGGCCGCGGAGGGTTATCTCCCGCAATGGCCGTTTAATTTCTGTTATCTATATTCTGTGGTGTTCTTATATCTTGCTATATTCTCGAGGCCGCGGAGGGTCATCTCCCGCAATGGCCGTTTAATTTCTGTTATCTATATTCTGTGCTATCTTTACATTTTGCCATATTCTCGAGGCCGCGGAGGGTCATCTCCCACAATGGCCGTTTAAATTTCTGTCGCTTATATTACGTGTTATTCTTACGTCTTGTTATACTCTCGAGGCCGCGGCGAGTCATTTCCCGCAATGGCCGTTTCAATTTCTGTTATTTAATTTCTATATTGTATCTGTCCCGCTCGCCCCGTCGGAGCAATCTCCCGTGGTGGCCCCTTCTCTCTTCCCTTATTCTCTTTGTGTTGTAGCATAAAGCCCGATGAAAAAAAGAGGAGCCGCGCGCTCCGCGTCTTCTCCGTTCCTCGAACCGCGTGACGTCGCTCACAGTCGCCAAATTAGGGATAACCATTGTGACACCAACGTCCCATCAAGGACCACCCTCCGACGCCAACCTCACGAAAAAGGCCTCTGCCCTCAGGCGTCACTCTTCCATCTGGTCTCATCAAATCCTTCGATCAATCCAAGTGGACACCTACCAATCCCTATTTCGCCCTTACCACAGAGCCACGAGATACCACCTGAATAGTGCTCACGGGTCCCCAAGCAACATACATCTCACCGTGGTCGGCAACGAGACTAGCCTTACCAGCCACTCGCAGCCACCAACAAGAACCCACAGCCTGCTAGAGATCACTTCTCCAAACACGATCTCATCCGAGGACACGACTTCCAACATAAGTCGGGCATCAAGCTACCGACTCTGACCAACATGTCCTCGACCTTTGTCAGACGACATCCTCAACAACCCCATCTCGGTCCAACACCGACGCCTGACACGGCTTCCATCACAAGAACATGGTACTTAATGCGGCGCACTAGCCAGCACATTCCCCAACACTCTATCCTGCCAGTGTCAAGAATCACGATATCTCGGGCAACGGCACGGCAACAACACGTTTCGCACAGAGGAACCAATCCTCCCGTGCTCAATGCAAACTCAGGAATCCACCCGTAGCAACCAACGCTACGATTCTGAACCAGTGAGTTACAAGCCCACCACGCTTCCGCTGTGCACTCTGATCCGCGCGCACAGCCACAAATTCTTGAGAACACCGCCCAACAGGCACTCGTCCTTCCGGAATAGTGCCAGCACCCTTACACGACAAGGGAATGGGCGCAACTTCTCACAAGCAACCACCTTGCCAAGACAAGGAACACGTCTCGCACGGACTTCATGACACACAAGGCCAACCAATCCGAACACACAATGCAAGACGACAAACCTTAGCCCAACACAATCTCTCCAACCAAAGGAGAACCAAAACACACTTCCGACCAATGGAAGAACTCCACGCTTGACCTAACCTCAAACCTTACGCATGCTGGGAACAGCACCATCCAGCACCAAGGAAAACCATCACCTCCATCAGGTCAGCGCCTCTGACACACTCAGCGAGTGTCACATCAGACCACAATCACAGTATCTCTCGATGCACCACCGCTGCAATTCCTCGAACTGCAACACACCACGTCAAGAGCCGCAACACGAGCCATAACGACAACCGCCGACGCTCATCCTCGAGTCCCGAAACTCACCGCGGAACCTTCACACCTCAGACCAAATCCAAGGCAAACATACCCGTTCACATACGAGAGTGCATGAGCAAGACTTACTGGGACACCGTAGCCCAATCCTGTCTCGAAATCCGTAAGAACAATCGGGACCGACACGTCATTTCTGACGCCATAGAGCACGACAAGAACATCAGGCTCGATGAAACAACAGCTCACCGAGAAGATATTCCGCTCACCGGAGCACACTTCTCGATCAGAGCACCTCAGGAGCTGGACAAACCTCAAGCTGGAGTGGCCAGAACTGACAGCAGCTCCCTCGAAGCACGCTCACGACCACTTAACCACAAACAATCCTCTCCAGCTACCTGACCACGCTGCAGATTCCTCGAACGCAGCACCGCGAGTTCACGCCTACCAGCAACCTCTGCCCAACGCAACACAACCAGGGCCACCACCGATGAGGGAGAAGGCTCTCGACCTCGATGCTTAGACCCCATGCTGGCACGAAAGCCGCGGACAGCAGCCACCTTCACAGCGCCGCACAACGCACTTAAGCTCTCAAGCGAGAAGCTAGGCAGAAAGCGAACACAAAAATTCTAAGCCAGCTGCCGACTGTACCGGAAATTATGGACTCTGATCACTGCAATATTTTGAATTCCCATGTACGTCCACAACCTCCACTCTGATACCAACTGTAACGACCCGAGAATTCGATTACCGAGAGAGACCCGAAAACTCGAGACTCGAACCGTCACCCACGAGCCGGGAGGGCTTGAAAGGGCTAAAAGGAGTGTGGAGGCACAAAGAAATAGGAAATAAAGTAGGACAGCAATTGATAGAAAATAAATAAATAATTACAGCTACAACAGAGTCCAGTCTAATAGAAAGTACAGTCTAAAGCAGTAAAAACGTACCACATGTCGAGTGAACACTCGGCCCGGCGAGCTGGCAACTGAGAACCTCCGCACCGCGCCTCGAACCTCGAGGAAGAAGGATCGCCACACCTAAAAAATATGGAATGAGTCTCCAAAACAGAGACTCAGCAGGGATTTTGCGGAACCCCAATCGGAAACAACGGCGGTAGCGGAAAGGAAGGCTACAAGAGCAACCACAACAGCAATAATAGTAAACCCAGTGACCGGTCAAAACCCGGCACTACAACTACTCCTACTGTACCGGAAACACACCTCGAACTCACGGTCGGGGGCTACCGAACCACACTAGTACCACCTACCGAAGTAAAAACCCATGGCAACCGCGTCGTAGAGGCCTGTCTCCCATAACACGGCCAATCTGGACACGCTGTCCAAAGTACAACCCAGACGCCTGGTCACGGATACCGCACAACGAGATGCAACCTCGGTAAAGCCACTAGCACTAGTCTGGCGGCGTGAAAATCGACACACGCGCCACGACGAAACTACCGAAACTCAGCGGCTAACCCGACATGAAACCCGAAGGTCGAAGTTACGGAAACTAACAGTCTGTCACTCTCTGTCCAGAAGAGGAGTACCTCCCACTAGAAGCAAGGCCGAATGCGTCCACTGACGTCTTAGTCCGCGCCTCAGGTGTCTCCCTCCGGCCCAGCGGGAACTGAGACACTGAACAAGCAACCACAAAGCAAGTGACTAGTTGGGGTCACGCCCCTCGACGTGGGTCCAACCGCCCCTAACCACGTGTGCACACACAGACCATGCGTCCTACGTCTGGCCCTCTGACTGGTTTTCCCCCGTAGCTGGACTCTGGCTAACGACGAGGGGCCCGACGAAAACCGATCCACAAACCGTCTCTAAGGGTAGCCTCTCCACCACTCCCTGGTGGGACCACACGCGTGTAAGCATGGTACAACTAGTGTAGGGTCACTGAGAGAGTAGACTCTCAAGTCAACGGAAAACAACGTCTGAATTCGACGACGTACGGGGACCATCCCACGTACCGGCACTGTTACACGGCGACCACAGTCGGAGAAGGAACGGGACTCGCAGCGCATGACTACGCACGCACCTTGCGCGAGAGTCGAGAAAACCCCAGTGACGCTAAGCCACTGGACTCTGGACAGTCCTCCAGACGCACTACAGCCAACGGTCCTTGAGTCACAAGACTCGGGGTTAAGACCGTTGTACGCAACAGCAAAAGGCCGTCAATCTAGTCCAATCTCTAGGTCTAAAACCATGGTAGCACGAATACCGAAGCAGCTCACGAGCCGCCGAGACCATTTCCTAGGGAAGGGAACCAAGAAGCCTTCCATCCCCAGGCAGGGCAACTGGACTCACAGTCCAAGGCCACACACACGCCCCATGTGGAAAGCACAGAAGCACGATTCCCAAGGCAGTGCCCAAGCCGCCACGCCGATAACTGGACTCGCAGTCCAAGGCCAAACACATGGCCCACTCGGGAATCATCTTCCAGGTAAACTCATGACATGAGGGGGAACCCCACCGTAGACACACCGATACACAGTGACTCGATCGAGCGTAACACGAAAGCCCGGAACACGCGAGAAGTCACCCAGACTCTCAAACCCACGGGCACGCTAAACAAGGTAGAACGGTCCTCTCGACACCCTCAAAACACGGACACAGAATCCCACGGGTGTCTGGGACACTCACAAGACCGCAGGTCGACCACTGGTGTAATATCCCGGACCTTTCGGATCCTTCTTCGTGGGTCCCGGATCTGGTTTTCGGAGCGTCCGGCTCTGTTGTGTCCGAAATTTCGTTTCGGACATCTTTCGTGTTCGGATCGGCGCGATCCGGAGTCATTTCGGAGGCCCGGAGGCATTCCGCAGCTTTTCCGCGTGTGTTTTCCGATTCCCGGTGTGTGTTTCGGCTCTTTCTTCGGAAGCTCGCTGCGGGCGAACCGGGCAGTTCACCCGGGCACGAGTGGTACCGTTGCGATCGGTGCGTTCCGAGGATTCCGGAAATGTATTTTTCTATTTTTCGGTATTTTTTTCGAAAAATCGGATTTTCTATATATTCCCATTTCTTTTCTTTTTTTATTTTCCTCTTTCTCTTTCTTCTTCTTCTTCCTCCTTCCTTCCCCAACCGTGGCCGCCCTCCTCTCTCTCCCTCTCTCCCGTTTGAGCGCGGCGACCACCGTTTCGGCTGCAGACGGCGGCGGTGCGATGCGGCGAGGACGTGGGTGACGTCGAGACGATCGTGCGGGCGTGCGGCAAGCGTGGGGAGGCGAGGTTCTAAAAGCGTTCTTCGTGGTTTGTGGATGATCCGGCGGAGCATTCGCCCCATTGAGGTAGGGTGACGTTCCTTAGCCTCTTGCCGTTCGTTTTCGTGATTTGTAGGCCGCGGGGAGGCCGAGAGAGACTTGTTTGAGCGGGTTTGGGGTTTTCCATGATTTGGGGAGAGCTCGCCCGATCTATGGTTTTAGCCCGCTATTTCATGTTTTGTTGGCTTAGAAGCATGCTAGGGGTCCTTAGGGGTCATTCCCCTTGTTTTCCCCCTCTCTGGTGGAGGTATGGGGGCGTGGTTGGAGTTTTTAGGCGTTTCCGCCGTTTTCGGGCGCGGACTGAGAACGCGCTATACTCCAGTAGCGCGTTCTTGATGGTCGCGCTGCCCCGATGGGGCGCGTTCATCGGAGAAGATGAACAGTAGGGCGGTTTTTGTCGCGCTAAGGGGTCCTAGCGCGATCTGCCTTGTCGCGCTAGGGGTCCCTAGCGCGACCTGTCTTGTCGCGCTAGGAGGCCCTAGCGCGATCTTCCCTATCACGCTAGGGGGTCCTAGCGCGTTCTTCCTTGTCGCGCTAGGGGTCCCTAGCGCGATCTGTCCTGTCGTCGGGTGTTCCTCTTGGGCCGTGTGTGTGCCCTGGACACCCCGTGGAGTTCCGGGACCGTGTCTTTGGGTGTCCGGAGGTTCCGTTTGCCTTGGTCATGCGTTTGGCCGTGGGCGGTGCGTCCGTTTCTTCTCCGACCATGGTCACCGTGTGATGGTGATGGTACGTGGGTCGGCCCCCGTACTTCGTCAGCTTCGGACGTTGTTTTCCGTGGTCTTGAGAGTCTACTCCTTCAGTGACCCTCCACTAGTCGTAGCCCACTAGTACGAGGTGCTGGTCTCACCTGGGAGTGGTGTACGGGCATTCACCTTTGAGACGGTTTGTGGACCGGTTACCGTAGGCCCCTCGTCGGTAGCCATAGTCCGGCTACGGGGGAAAACCGGTCAGAGGACCAGACCTAGTGACGCAAGGTCTGTGTGTGCACACGTGGTTGGGGGCGGTTGGACCCACGTGGACGGGCGTGACCCCAGCTAGTTACTTGTTTGTGGTTACTTGTTCGGTGTCTGCGCCTCGGGTAGGACCTACCACGTCAGGCGGTTCACCTGCGGCGCGGTGTAAGACGTCAGGGGACGCTACCGGCTGTGCTTCTAGTGGGTGGTACTCCTGTCGAGTACGGAGTGACAGACTGTCAGTCGTGTGTTTCCGACCTTCGGGTTTTGCGGTTCGACCGTTGAGTTTCGGTCTCGTACCGTGGCACGTGTGTCGATTTACGTGCCGTAGGGCCTGGTTCTGTAGAGTACAAGGCTTTCCTTTCCAAGGTACTTTCCTACCGCTAGTGTAGTGGTTTCTCGTTCTACGAGGTAGGGTTCGAGTGATCCCTACTGAGTCTTGTTCCGAGACTCATTCCCTGCGTGTTTTTACCGTGTTTCAGGTGAGGCGCCACCTTCGGGGAGCGCGTCAGGAGTGCAGCGTGTTGCGGGTGCCCAGAGGTAGTGCCATAGGTCAGAGCCGGGGTATGTCCCGTGTAGCTGTACTTTTCTTTCTTGTCACTGTACTAGTCGTGGACTACTGTTGCTGTTGTTGTTGCTTTATTGTGGACCATGTAAAATGTTAATTTATTTCCTGCTTAATATTATAACTGTTTAACTTCTGCAATTATTTGTGATGCTTGTGTAGTTTCCACACCATCCTTTTAACCCTTCCGAGTCTTCGGGCTCGTGGGTGGCGGTGCGAGTCTCGGGTTATCGGGCCTTCCCGGTAATCGGATTCTCGGGTCGTTACAGCTGGTATCAGAGCGCGGTTGTGGAATTACATGAGAATCATAGGTAATTGTAGTGGTCCACTAGTCCACATCGATGATGTACATGTGACTCTGGCATTGGGCACCGCGTGTTTATTTTGACCTTGCCGTCTCCGTGTTTTCTGTCTTGTGCTTCAGGAGCGAGGATGGCGCCGAGGCGGAGCTCTCGCTCTCAGTAGGGGCAGTCAGCTGGAGGTCAGGAGATCCAGCAGGGGGTCCAGGGGGACCAGGAGGAGCATAGCAGAGCGCCACCGGGAGCTACCGAGGCCGCGGCTACTGCGAGGGTTCCGGGGGCCGAGGATTTCTTCCGTGGCATGTACCAGCTTATGTCTCAGCAGTTCGGCGGAGAGGCTGGTGAGGGCTCGTCAGCTAGGGGTGGGCCAGGCCGAGCAGTGAGGGACTTTCTGTAGTTCCATCCACCTTATTTCAGCGGCCAGACAGACCCTGATGCGGCTCGCGATTGGCTTGATGAGATGGAGCGGGTGTTCAGCTCTGCGAGGAGTGCTGCCGAGGACAGAGTTGTGTTGGCCTACAACCAGTTACAGGGTACGGCTCGGAGGTGGTGGTCTTCCGAGTGGAAGACGTCCTTTCCGCTTCGTCCACTTGAGCAGATCGAGTGGGATGACTTCGTTAGTGCTTTCGAGCGTACGTACTGTCCAGATATTGTTGCCACGCAGCGGATGCGGGAGTTTCTAGAGCTGGTGCAGGGCGACATGTCCGTGTTGCAGTACAGGGCCCGATTTGTCGAGCTGGGTCGGTACGCACCTCACATCATGGAGCATGAGAGGGTGAGGACCACGCAGTTTGTACAGGGCTTGAGGCTGGAGCTGAGGCACCATCTGATCGCGAATGGGGCCACTGATCTAGAGATAGCGTCTCGTGTTGCGGTTTCTTTGGAGATGGATATGCAGAGGACCCGAGGACCGATCAGCCAGGGACAGTCTTTGTCAGGTCGCAGCCATCAGTCGGTTACCTAGCTTCATGGTTTCTTTCAGTCTGCGTCGGGTGGTTTGGGAGTGCCGACACCGGCAGCGTCGGTAGCAGTATCTGCGTCCTTCGGCTCGAAGGTCAAGAAGTCCTTGAAGAAGAGTTTCCGTAAGAAGCACAAGGATCAGGGGCAGGCTTCATCGGGCAGTGTACAGCAGCCGATTCCTTTGCAGCGTCAGGGATCAGTGGGTGGATCGCGAGGACCTTATCCACGGTGTGGTGGGAACCACCCAGGCAGGCAGTGCACGGCGCCGATCATCTATTTTCGGTGTGACCAGCCAGGGCATATGGCGCGTGACTTTCCTCAGAGACCGCCGCAGCAGCAGTTTCCTCAACAGCAGCATGTTCCCCAGCAGCAGCACCAGTAGGGACAGTATCCGCCGCTACCCAGGTCAGCCATCGTGGGAGGCAGGCAGAGGGCTCGAGGCCAGATCACGCACATGACCAGGGCAGAGGCAGTGGCGTCGCAGCTCGTGGAAGGTACCGTTCAGATTTTGGGTTGTGCGGCTCGGGTTTTGTTCGACTCTGGCGCGCCTCATTCGTTTATTTCGGAGGATTTTGCGTCGAGCGTCGAGGAGCCGGTGACCCAGTTGTCCTGTGATTTGGCAGTGGAGTTGCCTTCGGGTGACTTTATGATCACTCCGTATTGCTTTGATCAGGTTCCGGTTTGGATCGATGGGTGGAGTATGCCAGGTAGGTTGTATGCGTTGCAGCTTCGGGATTATGATGTGATTCTAGGCATGGATTGGCTCGAGACTCATGGAGCGGTGGTGGATTATGAAATGAAGAGGGTCTACTTCCAGCATCCGAGCAAGAGGACCTTCTATTTCCAAGGTATCCGTTCCGCCTCTTCTCGATTTCTTATCTCTGCTATTCGAGCCCGTCGATTGCTTGATTCTGGTTGTCAGGGTTTTCTCGCATCCGTGGTGGTGTCTGAACGGATGGAACCGAGTGTCGATGACATTCCGGTGGTGTGCGAGTTTCCCGATATTTTTCCCGAGGAATTGCCTGGATTACCTCCCCAGCGGGAGATCAATTTTGTGATCGAGGTTGTGCCTGGTACGGGACCTTTGGCGAAGGCTCCCTACCGTATGGCCCCCGCTGAGTTGAGGGAGTTGAGGGCGCAGTTGCAGGAACTGTTGGCCTAGGGGTATATTCGTCCTAGTTTTTCCCCTTGGGGTGCACCCGTGTTGTTTGTGAAGAAGAAGGACGGTAGTCTGCGGCTGTGCATTGACTATCGGCAGCTGAATGAAGTGACCATTAAGAACAAGTATCCGTTGCCGCGGATTGATGACTTGTTTGACCAGCTTCAGTCCGCGCGAGTGTTCTCGCGGATTGATTTGCGGTCAGGTTACTATCAGCTGAGAATTCGCGAGTCCGATGTGGAGAAGACTGTGTTCAGTACGAGGTACGGGCATTATGAGTTTTTGGTGATGCCGTTCGGGCTCACCAATGCCCCAGCAGCCTTCATGGACTTGATGCAGAGGGTGTTTCATCCGTATTTGGACCAGTTCGTGGTCATCTTCGTGGACGACATCCTTGTTTATTCACGGTCTGCTGAGGAGCACGCGTACCATTTGGGTGTGGTGCTGCAGACGTTGCGAGATCACCAGTTGTATGCGAAGCTCAGCAAGTACGAGTTTTGGCTCAGCGAGGTGCACTTTCTGGGGCACGTGATTTCTGGTGATGGCATTTCCGTGGACCCCGCCAAGGTCGAGGCAGTAATGCAGTAGCCGAGGCCGAGGTCGGTGATGGAGATCCGGAGTTTCTTGGGGCTTGCGGGTTATTATCGCCGGTTTAACCAGGATTTTTCTCGCATTGCGACCCCGATGACTAGACTCACGCGGAAGGATGTGCCTTTCGTCTGGTCTGAGGAGTGTGAGCAGAGCTTCAGGAAACTGAAGAGATTGCTCACCTCGGCTCCAGTGTTGGTTTTGCCTTCTGGATCGGGAGGTTTCGTGGTGTATACAGATGCTTACAGTGTTAGATTGGGTGCTGTTTTGATGCAGCATGGTAGAGTGGTGGCTTATGCATCTCGGCAGCTAAAGCCCCACGAGGAAAACTACCCTACCCATGACCTTGAGTTGGCGGCGGTGATCTTCGCGCTGAAGATCTGGAGGCATTATCTGTACGGTGAGAAGTTCGAGGTGTTCACTGACCATCAGAGTTTGAGGTATGTGTTCTCGCAAAAGGACCTGAACCTTAGGCAAAGGCGTTAGATGGAGTTCATGAAGGACTATGACTTCATCCTGTCTTATCAGCCGGGCAGGATGAATGTCGTCGCCGATGACTTAAGTCGGAAGGTTGCGGTCAGTACCTTGATGTTGAGGAAGTGGAGGCTCTGGGAACAAGTGCCCGAAATATCTTTCAGGCTCAAGATTCCCCAAGAGCCAGGGTTGGCGGTGCTTGCGAGTCTGACTGTCACTCTTGCTATCCGTCGTCAGGTGACAGAGGCTCAGCATGCAGACCCTGAGTTACCCCGGATTCTTGCGATGGCTGATGTGGAGCTCGGCGAGGACGGTGCTGTGAGGTTTCGTGGCAGGATGTACGTCCCAGCCGAGGAGCAGATTCGTCGTGCGGTGCTGCGCGAGGCTCATGGGAGCAGGTACACCGTACACCCGGGTGCGATGAAGATGTATCGAAACTTGCGGAGGCAGTTCTGGTGGCCTGGCATGAAGAGAGATGTTGCCGAATTTGTGGCCAGGTGTCTGATCTGTCAGCAGGTGAAGGCGGAGCATCAGCGACCAGGCGGTACTCTCCAACCCTTGGATGTTCCTGCTTGGAAGTGGGACCATGTGACCACGGATTTTGCGGTGGGGTTGCCGAGGACCCCGACTGGGCAGGACAGTATCTGGTTGCTGGTGGATCGGCTGACGAAGGTGACGCGGCTGTTGCCGGTCAAAGTCAGCTGGAGCGTGTCCAAGTTGGCTCGTCTTTACGTGGAGCGGATCGTGCCGTTGCATGGGATTCCTATTTCGATCGTGTCGAATCGGGATCCACGCTTCACTTCTGGATTCTGGAGGAGTTTCCAGCGAGCTCTTGGCACGGAGTTAGCTTTTAGATCGGCGTATCATCCTCAGTCAGATGGTCAGTCTGAGAGGACCATTCAGACTTTAGAGGACATGCTGAGATCCTGCTGCCTGGAGTGGCAGGGGAGTTGGATTCATCACCTACCGTTGGTGGAGTTTGCCTATAACAACAGCTATCATTCGAGCATCGGCATGGCTCCCTATGAGGCTTTGTACGGGCGTCCTTGTCGCACTCCACTCGATTGGTTCGAGGTGGGTGAGCGTGTTTTGACGGGACCGGAATTCGTGCAGCAGTGTGTGGATGTTGTGCACCTGGTTCGTCAGAACATGTTGGCGGCCCAGAGTCGGCAGAAGAGCTATGCTGACCGTAGGAGGCAGCCCCTCGAGTTCGCCGTGGGCGATCATGTGTTCTTGAGAGTTTCTCCGATGAAGGGGGTGATGCGTTTTGGACGGCGTGGAAAGCTGAGTCCCCGCTATATTGGTCCTTTCGTGATTGTGGAGCGCATCGGTGAGGTTGCTTACCGGTTGCAGTGACCTCCTGAGTTGGCGTCGGTGCATGACGTGTTCCACGTCTCGATGTTGCGGAAGTATATGCCCGATGACTCTCATGTGCTCGAGTTTTCGGTTTGGCCTGAGGTGACTCCAGACCTTTCTCTCCCAGAGTTTCCGATCCGCGTGGAGGATAGGCGAGAGCAGCGCTTGCGGAACAAGGTCATTCCCTTGGTGAAGGTGGTGTGGCAGCGGCACTCTAGTGGTGAGGCCTCTTGGGAACGTGAGGACGAGATGCGTCAGCAGTTCCCTTATCTGTTTGAGTGAGTCTTCCTCTTCTTTCCCCTTTGGTTGTTCTCAATTTCGAGGACGAAATTCCTTAAGGGGGGAGGGATGTAATATCCTGGACCTTTCGGATCCTTCTTCGTGGGTCCCGGATCTGGTTTTCGGAGCGTCCGGCTTTGTTGTGTCCGAAATTTCGTTTCAGACATCTTTCGTGTTCGGATCGGCGCGATCCGATGTCATTTCGGAGGCCCGGAGGCGTTCCACGGCTTTTCCGCGTGTGTTTTCCGATTCCCGGTGTATGTTTCGGCTCTTTCTTCGGAAGCTCGCTGCGGGCGAACCGGGCAGTTCACCCGGGCACGAGTGGTACCGTTGCGATCGGTGCGTTCCGAGGATTCCGAAAATGTATTTTTCTATTTTTCGGTATTTTTCCAAAAAATCAGATTTTCTATATATTCCCATTTCTTTTCTTTTTTCTTTTTCTCTTTCTCTTTCTTCTTCTTCTTCCTCCTTCCTTCCCCAACCGTGGCCGCCCTCCTCTCTCTCCCTCTCTCCCGTTCGAGCGCGGCGACCACCGTTTCGGCTGCAGACGGCGGCAGTGCGACGCGGCGAGGACGTGGGTGACGTCGAGACGATCGTGCGGGCGTGCGGCAAGCGTGGGAAGCATGGGGAGGCGAGGTTCTAAAAGCGTTCTTCGTGGTTTGTGGACGATCCGGCGGAGCATTCGCTCCATTGAGACAGGGTGACGTTCCTTAGCCTCTTGCCGTTCGTTTATGTGATTTGTAGGCCGCGGGGAGGCCGAGAGAGACTTGTTTGAGCGGGTTTGGGGTTTTCCATGATTTGAGGAGAGCTCGCCCAATCTATGGTTTTAGCCCGCTATTTCATGTTTTGGTGGCTTAGAAGCATGCTAGGGGTCTTTAGGGGTCATTCCCCTTGTTTTCCCCCTCTCTGGTGGAGGTATGGGGGCGTGGTTGGAGTTTTTAGGCGTTTCCGCCATTTTCGGGCGTGGACTGAGAACGCGCTATACTCCAGTAGCGCGTTCTTGATGGTCGCGCTGCCCCGATGGGGCGCGTTCATCGGAGAAGATGAACAGTAGGGTGGTTGTTGTCGCGCTAAGGGGTCCTAGCGCGATCTGCCTTGTCGCTCTAGGGGTCCCTAGCGCGACCTATCTTGTCGCGCTAGGAGGCCCTAGCGCGATCTTCCCTGTCGCGCTAGGGGGTCCTAGCGCGTTCTTCCTTGTCGCGCTAGGGGTCCCTAGTGCGATCTGTCCTATCGTCGGGTGTTCCTCTTGGGCTGTGTGTGTGCCCTGGACACCCCGTGGAGTTCCGGGACCGTGTCTTTGGGTGTCCAGAGGTTCCGTTTGCCTTGGTCATGCGTTTGGCCGTGGGCGGTGCGTCCGTTTCTTCTCCGACCGTGGTCACCGTGCGATGGTGATGGTACGTGGGACGGACCCCGTACTTCGTCAGGTTGGGACGTAGTTTTCCGTGGTCTTGAGAGTCTACTCCTTCAGTGACCCTCCACTAGTCGTAGCCCACCAGTACGAGGTGCTGGTCTCACCTGGGAGTGGTGTACGGGCATTCACCTTTGAGACGGTTTGTGGACCGGTTACCGTAGGCCCCTCGTCGGTAGCCAGAGTCCGGCTACGGGGGAAAACCGGTCAGAGGACCAGACCTAGTGACGCAAGGTCTGTGTGTGCACACGTGGTTGGGGGCGGTTGGACCCACGTCGACGGGCGTGACCCCAGCTAGTTACTTGTTTGTGGTTACTTGTTCGGTGTCTGCACCTCGGGTAGGACCTACCACGTCAGGCGGTTCACCTGCGGCGCAGTGTAAGATGTCAGGGGACGCTACCGGCTGTGCTTCTAGTGGGTGGTACTCCTATCGAGTACGGAGTGACAGATTGTCAGTCGTGTGTTTCCGACCTTCAGGTTTTACGGTTCGACCGTTGAGTTTCGGTCTCGTACCGTGGCACGTGTGTCGGTTTGCGTGCCGTAGGGCCAGGTTCTGTAGAGTACATGGCTTTCCTTTCCGAGATACTTTCCTACCGCTAGTGTAGTGGTTTCTCATTTTACGAGGTAGGGTTCGAGTGATCCCTACTGAGTCTTGTTCCGAGACTCATTCCCTGCGTGTTTTCACTGTGTTTCAGGTGAGGCGCCACCTTCGGGGAGCGCGTCAGGAGTGCAGCATGTTGCGGGTGCCCAGAGGTAGTGCCAGAGGTCAGAGCCGGGGTATGCCCCGTGTAGCTGTACTTTTCTTTCTTGTCACTGTACTAGTCGTGGACTACTGTTGCTGTTGTTGTTGCTTTATTGTGGACCATGTAAAATGTTAATTTATTTCCTGCTTAATATTATAACTGTTTAACTTCTGCAATTATTTGTGATGCTTGTGTAGTTTCCACACCATCATTTTAACCCTTCCGAGTCTTCGGGCTCGTGGGTGGCGGTGTGAGTCTCGGGTTATCGGGCCTTCCCGGTAATCGGATTCTCGGGTCGTTACAACTGGGTCCCAACCGGGTCGACCGGGGATCCACACGTCGCAGAACAAGGCAGAGAACACAAAAGCTCACCTCGGCGCAACATGGAGCCTGACGGTCTAGCCTTGGGCTGTCACAGTATGTAACGGTCCAAGCCCGACCGTCACAGCCCTCTAACGGTCCAACACAGGATCGTTACGCGAACGGAGCAAAACTCGCTGTGACGCACCCACCCTGGGGCGTCACACCTCTAACAGACCAAGCCTGGCGCGTTAGATGGCAGGTTGTGACGCACACCCTTCGGGGCGTCACAACCACTAATGGACCTATGCATGTGCGTTAGAAGAGGGGATACGTCAACTTTGACGCACCCAAATGAGGGAGTCACAGTGCTCTGACGGACCAAACCTGGTGCGTCAGAGACTCGTGAGCCCAACGGTCTGAAACCACGAAAACGGACGTAACGGTCGGACCTAGGCACGTTACGGTGCCGTGGCGGTCTATCGTGGGACCGTCACACCCACAGACCACCAAAAGGGCTAACGGGCCCTGGGACGCACCCACCCTGGGGTGTCACAGGTGTGAACGCGTCACGTGGTGGACTGAGAGAGAGAGATGGGGTTTCTCCCTCTCTGAGTGAAAGAGTAAAAAATGATGAAAATGAAAACGCGTGCGTAAAAAGGATGATGTAGAAAAGACGGCAGAGAGTATAACCTGAAAGGTCACTCTGTACGGCGACGTGGAGCCTAGACTTACTGGACCTTCGGTACAGGGCGGAGAACGGGATCCGAAGACCCTCTCACACAAACTGAACCCCTTCCCGGTAGGCGTGACCTACCATTCCGAGGGCAGCTTTCTATATACCGAGTGCGAACCTGGGACTCTACGTAGTAGAAGTTGGCGGACACAAAAACACACGTAGACTCAGAATTTAGAACGGCATATCACTCCTCACACAATAATAATAACATGAATATAAACAGTAAACAGACCGCCGTAGGATATTGATCCGTGCGGGGTTTTAACAACAATATAATAAAATGCAGAAAGGAAGTGCAGAAAGTAAATGACCACGGTGAAATGACTCACCGCGACCGATTATAGTACAAACAGACCCGGGATTTAGCTATCCGCGGGTATTATAGACAGAAATTAAAATTTACTACAAACACGCGTTTGGTGGCGTGATCGCCAGGGACCGTGGGCCCCAAACTGATTGATTGATCGCTTGGCCTTTATCGCGAGATTTACGCGGGTTCCTTCTTCCTCTTCGTTCGACGGGTCGAAGAAGGGGGCTTTTGACTGGTTACCCTGCAAGATAAACAAACAGAAAATAAAATTAAGTTAGACAAGTGATATAATATGATAACAATTCATAAGATAAAACAGTGATAACATGTATGACAAACTAAAAGCACAACAAAATAGTAAGAGTAACAAAAGAGCCGCTGATGGCGACACAAGCGCAAGCGGGCAAACGGTGGGACGAGACGGCTTCCCCGTGTACGGGAACATGCAGGAGCGTTGATTGGGCCGAAGGCCGACTTTTATTCCTGCACAAATTCAAGAACGATTAAACAATGTACATATAAAAAACATATATATATATACATAGAAATATATATATATCTAATGGCATACATATAACTATATATGTATATGTTGATATATGTATATAAAATATATAAAATATCGATCTATACAACCAACATAGAATATTTGAAAGAGAGAGAGAAGAGAAGAGAGAATTCCCCCTTTTTTAGATTTTTTTGATACTTTAGTTATGTATATATATGGTATATATATATAAGCAAAATTAAGAGGGAGAGATATACTATATATATAATACAGAATACTATATAATTGCTATATATTCTATATATACACACATATATACTATTATATAATATATATATAGACAGTACTAGATATTATATATTAAGTATATATATACCATACTGACTCTACACATTACTATATATGTATTATATACATAGAAAGGTGGTGGACAATAAAGAGAAGGGAGAGGTGGCAGGGGGTGCAACAGAGGGACAGAGGGTGAGAAAGAGAGGGAACAGAGAGAATCGGACAGAAGAAGAAAGGGGAGATGAAGAGAGAGGAGATGAGAGAGAGATGGGTGGGGGAGAGAGGACGAGAGAGATGGGTGGGGGAGAGAGGACGTGAGGGAGAGAAGGTTTTTTAAAAAAATATATATATAACAAAGAAAATATGTGAGAGGGGGAAGAGAGAGATATCGGGTAGGGGAGAGAGGACGTGAGGGAGAGAGGTGGAGGGAGAGAGAGAAGAAGAGAGATAAAAAAAAGAATAAGGGGGGAGAGAGAGATCGGATGGAGAGAGAGAGAGAGGGAAAGAGAGAGTGAGGGAGAGAAAGAGAGAGTGAGGGAGAGAAGAAATAAAAAATAAAAAATAAAATGAGAGAGAGAGAGAGATCGAGAGAGAGGAAGAGGGGACGTGAAGAGAGAGATAGGGTGAGGAGAGAGAAAGAGAAACAGGAGAGAGAGATCGCGATCGGAAGAGAGGAGATGGAGAGAGAGAGAGAGAGAAACTGTGAGAGGGAGAGAAACGACGGGGGAGGAAGAGAAAGAGAGAGAGAGACGACGGGGAAAGGAGGAGGCCGGCAGTGGGCAGCCAGTGGCGACGGCGGCAGTCACGGGTGAGGAAGCTCGGCGGGGGACTTCGCGGCGGTCGGAGGGATGTGCAGGGGGGCTTCGCGGCTGCAACGGTGCAGGTGGAGGTAGCAGCGGTCGCGGACGGCGTGAGGTGAGACAGGCGGCGGCGAGGTGGTGTCCGCGGCGGGCAGACGACGACGACGAGGTGGAGAGAGGGGGATGCTTCACGGCGTGCTCGCGGACGGTGGTGACGCTGGCCGGGGGTGTCCTCGCGGGGGTCGATGGTGGTGCGTTGAATCGGAGGCGGATGGACGGAGGATGGCAGCGGCGGTCGCGGCAGTGGGAGGGAGGTGCAACAGCGTGGGGCTTCACACGATGGAGGTGGCCGGCGACGGTAGCGGCGGTGACGTGGAGGTGCCCGGAGGTGGACGTGGGTGCACCGGTGGTGTGGTGGCTCGCGGACGGTGGCGTTGATGACGCGGCCCGGTGAGGTGGGAGCTCGACGAGCTGTGTATGGGAAGTCGACGAGGTAGAGGTGGAGGGCTTCCCGACGGTGAGCGTGGCTTCACGGTGAAGACGGCAGCGAGGAGCGGCGTCTGTTACCGGGGAGCTTGACGTGCATGCATGGTGGCGATGTGGGGGCGTCCGGCGGCGACGAACGATGGCGGTCGGTGGACGGTGTTGTGCAGGTGGACGGCAGCGGCTTCACGAGGTGGCCGGACGTGCGTAAGGGGGCTGTAGAGATGCGACGGTGGCATGTAGGCGACCGGAGGAGGGTGACCGTGGGCGAGTGAGGAAACCGGGAGGTGCACGGTGGGCGTTGAGGAGCTCACGGACTGTGGTGATGTGAGGGGTGTACAAGCAGTGGGTGTAGCCGTGGAGGATGAGAAGTGAGAGAGATGGGTGAGAGGATGAAGAGAAAGAGAGGTCGGCTAGGAAAAGGAGAATGAAAGGAGGTAGAGATAAGATAGAAAAGAAGCATGTAGGGAGGTTAGGAGACATGGCAATGTAGGTTGACAGAGAGATGAGAACTGAATGAGTGGGTGTAGGGAGAGAAACGTTAAGAAAGAAAGGGACGTGAGAGAATTATTATGAATGGCGGGGAAGGGAGCATTATGTGTGTTGTTTAGTGAGTGCTAAATAAATATCGTGAGTGTATGAACAAGGAGATAAGAATGGGGGACACATAGATAGACGTGGGAGAAGATAGGAGTTTTTAAGGGAACGGGAGATTAGGGAGGTGAAGTGATTAGCATTAAGAATCTTTTTGTTTTTTTTGTTTAAGCTATCAAAAATAAAACTACAATTATACATATATAACTTCTTATATATATATACACACATATATACATTTACGATCTTATTATATATATATTATATAAAACCTAAAAAAAATGAGTAATCACCCACATAATTCAAATGGGTAAGCCACTTTGAGGCATCACGGTGCAATATGAGATTTACCCGCAAAAAAGTGAAAATAGCGTGTCTACAGCTGCCCCGCCTTGGCGTCTGCTTTGTAGAGACATGACAGGTAATGAAATGGAATGAAGTGTATAGAATGAAATGGAGTGAAGCGAAAAGCAGGTGCCAAGATGTGATGAGACACGCCTTCATCATTTTCCTAATGGGAATCTTTCCTGAGTTTCACCGAAGTAACCTTGAAGAAGGTCCTCCGAAATCAACTATTGTTTGGATGATAAACAAACAAGGAAGACCAAGTGTGCACTGGGGCACAAACAACTAAAAGGACCAACTTCACGGTGCGGAAGTACCTGGGTCGTAAATCTCAGGTTTCACCATTGGAGAGCGGTTACCAGCCATTGTGGAAGTGCTACAGCCAAGGTGGGTCCGATGGGAATAAAAAGATAATTTGGGGACAAATCCAAACAATGGTCTCTTTCAGAGAAACAGCCCAAGGCAACCTCGGGAAAACTGAGTACTCAACTCAGAATGGAATATCTCACATTTCAGAGTGTTTAAACACAGTGGCTTGCACAATCGACTTAAGTGAATGATTTTTACAATGAGACGAACTGGCCAAGGTTAAGCTGCGGAGAGTGGGTCAAGATACCGATTCGATGAGCCAGTAATGAGCCAGAGCCCGTTTATCGACACACCAAACAGAACCATCATCCCCATTCTATCACCACTTAACGGCCTATCCGTACGACTCGGACTAAATGTAATGCATGACACAATGCGGAGATATACATGTGGAAAAGTGATGATCCATTTTTTCTTTTTTCTTTCTTTTCCTTTTTTTTAATCTTGTTTTCCTCTTTTGCTTTTTTCTTTAAAATTTACATAGAACAATTTCACAATGATGACAAAATACAATCATGAAGACAGAGTTATTTAAGACAATCATGATAGGACAGAATTATCAACACAATCATGACAAGATAGAATTATGAACACAATCATGACAAGACAGAGTTATTAACACAATCATCAAAAAACATAATCATAACATGACCAATCATACAAGATTAATAATCATAACACGACAAACTGTTGATGACGACCTTGATTCCTTTCTATTCTATAAGTAGCTCATATGCGAACCAGGAAGAAGCACAAGCACGAATTCCCTAAAGAGAAGCAAGGGAGAGAAAGAGTGATCTTAGCCCTTTGACTTGAGATGGAAGGCGAATCCTCGCGTCCCGTGAAGAGAAGCAGGGCTAGCAATGAGATCCAACAGCTTAGGGACCTTGAAGGGCATCTGAGTGAAAGAATTCACTCAGGACTGGTGAGTTGACTCACTTTCTAGTTTCTGTATGACTTCTCCTTCACCTTCTCGACATTTCCTTTCCTTTTCAGCCATATCCTCTCTTCCCGGGCCCAAGGAAGTTCTCAAAGTTGCCCTGGCTATCGAAGCTCACTTCGAATATAACCATTGGCATGAGAGCTGTGATTTCAAAATGGCATCTCCAAGGATTGGTGATTCACGCCAAACACTATGACAAGATTTACATGGATTGGGCAGCCATGGGCGCACTGGTAGAAATTTGGCACCCTCAAACTCACACCTTCATTTTCCCCACTTTTGAAGCAACAATTCTTCTTGAGGAGGTGGAGTTGCTGCTCGGTTTGAAGGGATTTAAGAAGGATGGCAAGATAAAGATCTCGCGCATGCTGAAAAATGTGACTTCTGAGGAGGTTCTCGGAAGTTTCATGCCATCGAAGGCTATCAAGGCGGTCCAAACTCGACAGGGAATTAACTTACAAAAGCTTGCAGAATGGACCATGAGTGCCCTGGAAGAATCGACAAGTGATGATCAGCTGGAGAAACTGATGAAGGGGTTCACAATCTGCTTAGCGGGAGCTCTCCTATTTCCTTATACAGACAACATAGTGGAGGAGGACCAATTGAGCGCTATTTGTGGGATTTGGAATGGAAAGAGAGTGGGGCCCGCCATCCTTGCCTCTCTCTACAGCGGTCTCACAGCTTCCAGCATGGGTAAGCCTCCTTTCGGTTGCATACTCCTTCTAAATTGCTGGATTGACTTGCATTTCAAATTTGACCACCACGAGGGGATGACGACTACCTCAAAAATCTTCCAACAAAGTCCACTTTATCACATAGCCGATGTGTTAGGCTTTAGTGGTAATGTGGTAAATCGCGCTCCTTGGTTGAAGAAACGCGAAGACTGGAGGAATCACTACAGCACTATGATGCAGAACATGTTCACTTATGCGCCAACATGTTTACTGTCATGTGAACTCCTCACGAGGTCTTTCCCAGATGCGGAGGTGCAGCTGGTCGGCGCGACTGAGTTTGCTCTGTACAATGCACATCGGTGTTATACTCAGATCGGCCTCCCTCGCCATTCATTCCCAATGTTATCTGAAATTCCTCCTCTGAGGAAGAGAGAGCTAGGTACGGAGGGAGATGCAAACGATGTGAAGGCAATTAAAGCATCGTGGAAGGCAAGTGTTCCACTGAAGGTAATGGTGTCTGTAAATGAGGACATGGAACTGTGGAAAGCTTATGTAACCCAATTGGGGAATTTGAGGCCCGAAGTGCCTAAACCCCTGGTGTAGTCCTCATTTTGGAATGAAATAAGGCCTTAATGCCCTTGCACATGCTTTGAATCTCCTCCATCCCTTTTCCGTAAGCGGCTAAGATGGCAGACGCCAAGCGACAGCTGACCATCACAGAATAAGAGATGAAAGATCAGAGCAACTACAGCATGAGGGATTGCCCCGAGATGCCTTGACGCTAAAGGTTTCTCTCCAAGTGGCGAGGAGAGAGGTAAAGCGAGAGAAGATGAAGAGAAAGGCAAAGACAGAGTAGCACAGGAGGCCCAAGAGATGGAACTCTGAGAGGAAGAGCGTCCAGACAGGTCACTTGCTCTACAGATCGGAGAGGAATTGGAGCTCGCGGCAAGAGAGCTCCTGGAGCTGGTACAGTCTCTTCGGCAGAGCAGAGGGGAGTTCAACCAGCATCCTCAGCTTCAAGAGCTTCACGGCCATCAGGGTCGCGAGAGAAACAGGAGGACGACGAAAAGCATCGCCAGAACAGATGGAAAGGCATGGCACAGCAAAGCGATTGCTGCATCACGAGACTATAGAAGGCCTCCGAGGAATTCTTACCTTTGGAGAGAGAAGAGACGTAACCAGGAGGGTGACGAGGATTAGTGAATGGCTTGTACACCCACTCCTTCCTCATGACGGGCACAAACCCTTATATAGATATGTGAATGAAATGGCTTGGTTTGAACGCAGCTTGCTTGCCCGTTCGTTCCTTCTGCTCTACAGGTCTTTTCTACCACATGGGTTCCTGCGAGACATGCTCGACGAGATGTCGCCTTAAAACACGGAGTGGTGACTCACCATAGCCATGATTTTCAAAGGGAGTCTGCCATCAGACTTCAACAATATCAGCCCGTGGTGCTCTTTTCCACGTGAATGTCCCTCGTTTCCCTGTTTGCGCTAAAAGTAGTCGCAATAGGACAAGGGACACGGGGAATCTTTGGACCGAATAGGGGTGGCGGGTCAACAATCACAGCTCTGCTCCATTCACTTCACATGGCGAAGTGACACGCGAGTGTACCGTGGCCATGATTTTTCAAAAGGATCTACCACCAATTTCAAAAACGTCGGCCCTTGGCCCTATTTTCCCGCATAAATGTCCCGATTTGCTTGTTTGCTCTAAAAGTAGATGCAACAGGACAATAAACGCGGAGAATCTTTGGACCGAATAAGGACGACAAGTCAACAAATCACGCCCCCAAATCGATCACTCCCCATGGTAGAGTGGCCGCAACAGTAAGGGGGGTGACTTGTCGCAAAGGCTGTTGCTAGGGGTGATGGTGATAGATCTAGATCACCTTCCTTCCAATCCTATAAATACCTCCTCTTTCACTCGACTTGAGAGCACCCGAGTCGTGAGAGCTGATCGAAGAGTGAAAGTTTGCAAGAAGGGGAGGTAGTGAGAGTTGCTCAATTTTCAGGATGGAGGGTGAATCTAGCTTCAGAGCAGAAGGTGAGTCTTCCCGCTCTTCAAAGAGGAGCAGATCTGGCAGCAGTTCCAGGAGACTTTCAGAAGTCGAGGGGCAGCTCGGTGAGAGGATGCAATCACAACTCGTAAGTTGGACCTTGTCATCCCTTCCTTCATTCTTTCTCCCTTTTCTTCCTTGGCAAAGCTCCCCTTTGCTCAGTTCTTGTGTATGTGCAGAGCATGATGAAATCACACATTTCCTGGGAGCTAGTGGTTGCCGCATATCGTGGTCTTCCAGACTTCCAGAAGGCCAGGCTAGACGTGATGGGATTTGGGGCCTTTCTGCGGATCGAGCCAATCAAGCTCGACCTCGTCCTCATCCAAGCATTGCGCGAAAGATGGGACCCAGTGAGTCGGGCATTCTTGATGCCCTGGGGGCACATGGTACCCAGTCTGGAAGATGTGGTCCGAATCACGAGCCTCAGAGTGGATGGGGAGGCAGTGACCGGAGTCACTTACGCGGACTACCGAGAAGGTGCCCAGAAGCTGTTAGGACTGGAACTTGACAGTCGGAAGAACCGATCAGTAGCCAAGGCATCCATCATGGAGGCATTGGGACTTGCTGATACTCGTCCCCGGGATGATGAGTCCTTGGAAGAATTCATGGAAAGGACAGAAAGAGGGTGCCGTGCTGTGTACTGCACAGATTTCGGCAATTGGGAAAGGTCCAACATGGATTTGAGGAGATTTCTCCTCTTCTTACTGGGAAGATTGCTACTGAGCTCGAAGGGAGGCAGCATCGACTGTCGCTTCCTAGAGCTGCTAGTAGATTTGGAGAGAGTAGGGCAGTATGCCTGGGGAGCTGCCGTACTGGCACATCTGTTTACAGGCCTATCCCAAGAGGCAGACCGTGAGGTGACTGTCAGTGGCTTTACACCATTTATCCAGGTAATTTTTGTTTCAATTTTTTTGTGTTTTCCCAATAGTTCACTTAAGGCACTAATGACACATGATGATGCAGCTATGGAGCTACTACTACCTCCCGATGGGGAGAGCTCGGCACTGGCGACCAGTGACGGTGCCATTAGCCAGACGGTGGCAACCCATTATGAGTACAACACCTCTATCCTACCAGTTGATGGTGTTAAGACGTGAGCTGCAGGAGTTCCCTGCAGCGATGGTAGGATTCTTTTTCTCTTATTTTTTTATTTTTTAGTTCTTTTTTTTTTTCGTTCTACATTTGACTAGCTAAAAGAATATGTACAATCTAACTAGGTGAACTGGAGACCCTACTCAGGTATGGTCGATGCTGACCAACCGTGGGTTTTGATGAGCCGTGCCCGGTTTGGACGAGAGCTTTGGATCCACTGCCTGAATGAAATCGAGCCGCTTCGGCTACGATTGGTTATGAGGACCCTGGGGCTAGCCCAGGAGTGGATAGATACGACTGCGCCACCTCGTGTCGGGAGAAAGACACGGGGGCTGGCAACCTGCATTGATTGGCGTGTGCGGTTCCCCGAACAGTATGAAGACTGGCAACGGGGTGGCACAATCGTGGAATCGCAGGCACAGGATAGTGAAGACTATCTGCGTCTGTATAGGGCAATGTATGCAGAGCGACTCCAACCTGGGGACTTGTGGAGGTAGGCCTCCCTTTTTTGTCTTTTCTTCTTTTTCTTGTTTTTTTTTCTTATCTATTTTTTTGTGGAAATGCTGACTCCTATAACATGACTGCAGGATGTTCGTGATACCATGATAGCGAATCTGCGAGCTCGCTTGGCAGACACGGAGCGACAATTGGGTGACACGCGTGGTGCCTTGAGTGCCTCGGTAAGTGTATATACAATGCACACTCCTAAACATGACCCTAGATTCATGGCACTCAGCCACTGATTATCACCTCATGTGGTTATAGCGCGCCCAAATCGACGCAGCCTCATCAGCGATGGGAGTAGATGGCGTCTCTTCTAGTTTATGGATCCCTACCTCAGAGCTGGATTTGCTTCACGAGCAACTTGCTCGTACCACGCAGCGTGCCGCAGAGGCAGAAGGAATGCTCTCTATACAGGTAAGGGTTTCATTGTTGAATCTTCCTCATTCATGCCTTGCCGCATATCTGAGACGGCATATCTGGCAGGAAAAAGAGACGCAAGAGGCACTTGCCCAAGCTGCGCAGAGGGAGGCTAGAATAGCGGAGCTGGAAGATGAACTGCGGCGTCGTCCAGATGATGACTCTTCTAGGGACGCCGTGGAGCTAAGGATCACCCTTCAATTGGAGAGGGAAGACCGAGAAAGAGAACGGGCAGAGAAAGAAAGGGACAGAGAAAGAGAAGAGCCGATAGGTTGGCTGAGAGGGAGGAGCGAAGGGCCATGGAGGCCCAGTTGTTTGAACTCCGAACCAGCCTTGGCCTTGCTGAACAATGGCTGAGAGATGGTGAGGAACGCTACCGAAGAGCACGAGAGCGTGGCTTTCGTGTTAGTAGCTTCTTTGCTGCCCCCGCAGATCGACGTCGGGGTACAGAGATGGGAAGAGGAGTGCAGAGCGGTAGAAGTACCGCTTTTCGTAGTTGGGTTGCACCCTCGAGAGCGTCTTGCCCGGAGAGCGGAGGGACGAGTAATGTAGAGAGAGAAGGTGGAACTTAATGTACAATTTCTAGGAATGAAATAAAAAGTTTGATTTTTTTTATTTTTGTTGTCATTTCTTTCTTGCTATCTCGAATCCCTGCATACATCACTGAAACAAACAAGTCAGAATTCTGCTCTGACTTGGCCCCTTGCTCAATAAGCAGATGTTCTGTTTTGACTGTCCTTGATAATGGGTCAAGGGGCCAAGCCTTTATTAATAAAGGCAAGATAAAGATATGATGGTGAATGCGGCACACAAGCACACAGATGCAAGCGAAATTTAAAAGTGGAATGTTGCATACAAATAGGATCATGCAGAATGCAATTTTGTTTTTTTCTTTGGCATTTTTTGTTATTTTTGTTATTATTCTAATTTTTTTGTTTTGTAAATATCTACATTTTTCTCTTTTTCCCTTTTTTGTGGCATTCATTTTATCATTTTTTTGTTGCTAACACCTGGTAAACACCCATATGGCACCTGACCTACATGAGAACATGGGTTTCTTACTAACCTCCCAGGTATCCTAAGTGCACATCTAGGTTGATTTGGGCCTCTAGACTCCTCGAATGATAATCCCGCCGGCTAAGACTTATCCTGATGACAATACCGTCATGCCATGCTTAGGCTCCCAGTCGCTTCCGACCGCAGGGATTCACCCAAAAAGTGTTCGAGGTAAATGATTTGCCCGACCCGGGTCTATTTCCTCACAACTCTAGATGATATGTAATGGAACACCCTGGAACCCAAACGACCAACCGCGCGACGCTGACCCGGAATCAGACGCCGTCGCACCCATAGGTGACGCGCTTGCATTGGTCTAAGCCGAGGTTAGACTAAGAAGGCATTAAGATGGTAGACAAAGGTCTTGACCGGCCAGAATCACGGAGACTCCTTCACGACAATGGCTTCTGCTTTTCAAAATGGACAACCATATGTTTGTGTTAAAAGGATGTTGCAGGCTTTGGCGAGTTTCACCCTTCGGGAACTCCATTGAGCTTTGATCTTCAGGGAAGAGAAGAATATGGGGGTAAACCTCCTGAGAGGACCGACAAAACTGTTAACCCGGCGAGCCAGTAGGGGCACACTTAACTTCCCTTTCGGGCAACTTCAGACCAAATCTCGAGCATTTACATCTCATGACCCCTTTTGTGTAGAATTTGACTTTCAGTCAAAGGGGTTTCATTAGTGGAATCAGGCACGGTTACGACCAGGCCTTTTCACTTGACTTTGATTTTGTTCTTCTTTTCTGATTTTTTTTCTTGACAGATTTTTGCGAGGGACATAGTATTTTGACATTATGGAATCCCTCTTGGATGCCTGCGGGGACACTGCCCTCTTCTCGTGCTCTGACCCATGCTCGAGGAATTGGGCCCTACTCTCACCCTAGGGGTTGTGTTCGTGTTTCCCATGCTCAGCGTTTTAAGGGCGCCGGCTGTCTCATTCGGTCGAGAAGAAGAGAATAAAGATTTGAGCTTTCTTGGAGACCTTTTGAGTGATGCCCTACCATAAGCGATGCTATCAAATTTTTTTATAACACATATGTGTATACATGTTGTCTTCTTTTGAGGGGGCATAGGCCGAACTGGCCGGACAGGGGTCTCCACGGTTCTGGCAAACCAAGACCTGAGACCTATCAAGCCTTAATGGGCCCTATCTTGACATGGAGGTAAGATGCAGTAACTTGATTCCATGGTGGTCTCCAAACATCAACATTTTAAATTTTCTATTTTTTTTATTTTTCCTTTTTTGTTTTATATACAAATTTTTGTTGTTTTCATTATTTTTGATTGTTATATTTTATTTATTTTTGTTGTTTTTGTTTTCAATTTTTTTTTTGTTTTTGACAGTATGTACACCTACCTAAGGGTAATACTTTTTAAGGTAAAGCCAATTCCAAGGGTGGGATAACTCAACTCCTTCAGCATTGACTAGCCTGTAGGCGTTGCCAGGATGCACAGCCCGAACCACGTATGGTCCTTCCCAATTGGGTTGGAGTTTAGAACGCGGCCCGCCAGGTTTTACAAAAATTCTTTTCACCACTATTTCACCAACTTTGAATTTTCTCTCAATAACCTTCGTCTGGTAAAAACGTGCGAGTCTATTTTGGTAGACGCGAGCATGCTCGGCAGCAACCAGACGTTTCTCGTCTAAGAGTTCCAACTGGGCAAGGAGAGAATCGCGACGTTCATCGAGGGGAAGGTCCTTGTCCAATTGTACTCTCAGAGAGGGAATCAGAATCTCATACGGAACTACCGCCTCCATCCCGTAAGTGAGGGCGAACGGAGTTTGCCCAGTAGGAGTTCGGATTGAAGTGCGATAGGCCCATAGAGCTTCGATAAGCTTCTCTGGCCAATCCGAGAATCTGCTAGACTCACAAGTTTTCTTTATGATTTTGATCAGTGTTTTATTCGTGGCCTCTGCTTGGCCATTGCCTTGTGGATAATATGGTGATGAATGATGCATTACAATCTTATACCTTTTGCAGAGGTCCTGAAGGTCCTGAGAAATGAATTGTGGCCCATTGTCGGTGATGATAGTTCTTGGAATGCCGAATCTGGCGATGATGTTCTTCATAATGAACTTGCAAACAGTTGATGCCTTGATTTCTGCATAGCTTCAGCTTCGGCCCATTTGGTGAAGTACTCCGTTGCAGTAAGGATGAAGGATTTTTGTTTAGTAAGGGAGTTAGGATCACCGAGAGGACCAATGATGTCGAATGCCCACATGGAGAAAGGCCATGGGGAGGATACTGGATGGAGAGAGGAAGATGGGGAATGGATCTTATCGGCGTGAAGTTGACACTTGACACACCTACGGACATAGACAGCACAGTCTTCCTCCATGGTGGGCCAGTAAAAGCCTTGCCGAAGGATCTTCTTGGCAAGCATCTGGCTATTCACATGGCCACCACACACACATGAGTGTGCTTCCTCTACACACTTCCAAGACTCATCATCAAGACACCTTAGAAGAACACCAGTGAGGCTTCTTTTGTACAGTAATCCTCCAACCAATGTGTATCTCTGGGCTACTCTCCTTATAGCCCTCTTATCTTCTGCTGTTGCCTCTTCAGGGTAAGACTGGTCTTTGCAATATTTAACAATCTCATAGAACCATGGCTTCTCCTCATCAGCCAGTTCTTCCTCCAATTCAACCAACATAATTTTCCTCTTTTCAACAACTTCTCTATTCTGAGTCATCTTTGACATTTTCTCCTGAACCCTTAAATAGGAAGGGTTGTGAATAGCAGGGAAGAGAAGCTTGTGGATAGAAACGGACAGAGCCCTTCTGCCCAGAGGAAACCTTAATGATGATGCCAACGAAGCAAGGGCGTCGGCCAAAATATTCTGATTGCGAGGAACATGGACAAAGACCAACTTAGTGAACAGTTTAGCGAAAGCAACAGTAAGCTCTTGATATGGCTTGAGCTTGGGATCGCGAGTGCGATATTTGGTGAGCACTTGGCGAAGGATAAGTTGACTATCACCTATGACTCGTAATTCAGTGACCCAGAAGGAATAGGCAAGGTTCAGACCTGCCAGAAGAGCCTCGTATTCAGCCACGTTGTTGGTGACTGGAAATGAGAGCTGGAATGCATCTGGGATAGCGACACCTTCAGGTGACAAAAGACAATACCAATACCTCTCCCCTGGGAATTCAAAGCTCCATCAAAATATAATGTCCACATGGGATCATCAGACTGGGTAATGGACATTAGTTCCTCATCTGGAAACTCTGATTGAACAGGGTCAAACTTGGGGAGAGGGTGATGAGCGAGATGCTCAGCTATAGCATAGCCTTTAATCGCCTTTTGCTGAATATAGGTGATGTCGAACTGAGATAGAAAGCTTTGCCAACGTGCTAGCCTATCAGTAAGGACAAACTTTTCAAGAGAAATTTGATAGGATTCATCCGAGCAATCAAGTAGACTTTGTGAGCAAGAAAGTAATGTTTCAATTTCTGTACCACCCACACGAGGGCGGCACAGGTCTTTTCCATGGCAGTATACTTTCGCTCACAGGGGTTGAGGAGTTTGGACAAGTAATAGGTTGCCCGTTCCTTACCTTCCTCATTGATTTGTGCTAGGACGGCTCCCACAGAGTCGTCTAGGACCGAGATATATAGGATCAAAGGCTTATCTGGAATAGGTGGAGTGAGAACAGGCGGGTTGGCCAGATATTCTTTTAATCCGTCGAAAGTATTCTGGCACTTAGAATCCCAACAGAATTTGGTCCCTGCTTTGGTCAACTCGTAGAAGGGCCGACACCTTTGCGAGTGTTGCGACACAAAGCGACGGATAAATTGCAACCTTCCGATTAATCCTCGAACTTCTCTCAAATTCTTCGGGGGTGGCATATCCCTAATTGCCTTAGCCTTGTTGGGATCTATCTCAATACCCCTTTTGCTCACAATGAAGCCAAGTAACTTGCCTGATGATACACCAAACACGCACTTTTTTGGATTCATTTTCAAATTGAATTCACGCGATCTTTGCAACACCTTTGCAAGGACCTCGGGATGTTCCGCCCTAGTTTTGGATTTTACCAACAAATCATCCACATATACCTCCAAATATATGTGCATCATGTCATGGAATATTGCCATCATAGCCCTTTGGTAAGTGGCTCCAGCGTTCTTCAGTCCAAATGGCATGACCACATAACAGTAAGTTCCCCAGGGAGTAGTGAATGATGTTTTCTCCTGGTCTTCTTCTGCCAGACGGATTTGATTGTATCCAGAAAATCCATCCATGAATGAAAGGGTTTCATATCCTGCCGTGTTATCAATCAACACATCAATATGAGGCAAAGGAAAATCATCCTTCGGACACGCGCGGTTAAGGTCCCGAAAGTCAATACAAATTCTCACCTTTCCATCTTTCTTCATGACCGGGACGATGTTTGCGACCCACTGAGGATAAAGAATGACTCTTATGAACCTAGCTTTGTGGAGCTTGTCGACCTCTTCCTTCATTTTTAAAGCCATTTGTGGGCCGAAACGTCTTAACCGTTGCTTTATCGAGATGGACCCTGGTTTGAGAGTGAGACGATGCTCAACCAGAGTAGAATCCAATCCTGGCATATCCTCATAGCTCCATGCAAACGTGTCCTTATAATCCTCGAGAACCTTAATTAATGCCTCTTCGTCAGATGATGGTAAATTATCACTTATGAGGACAATCCTAGGGTCTTCCTCAGTTCCCAGGTTAATCTCTTTGGTAGACTCTTCTACAGCGGCTGACGGCTCGTCAAATCTGCTCATTCCACTAGCATATGCGTCGGCCGCATCCTCATATTCTTCGTCCTCTTCTTCAATGGGGTACTCATCATCGGTGATTTCATAAACCCCGTACCCTTCATCAATCACACCATCATTTTCACATTCTATCTCCGGCAATTGGATAGGATTTTCTAGCAATTGAGGATGGCTAGAAGGGCTTGACACCTATCGGCTAAATCTAAAAGAAATCGCCGAGGGATCTGCTTACCCTTGGATTTCTTCTTGGGCACTACCCTTGACTTATTCCTAACCTGACACACATTATTTACAGAAGAAGAAGAAGCTAAAGAGGATAGTGAAGAATGTACAGGGAAGGACCCCTCAGAGGAGGGGTAAAGAAGGTCGCTCAAGGGACCTTGAATGAGTGGCCCGTAAGTCGGGGCACACTCATGGGAGATATAGGATGTCTCCTCAACAAAGATGTGTTGTTGGGGAGTTGGGAAATTGACGTTTTTTTTTCGTTTTCATTTTTGATAACAAAACAATGAAAAGAAATTGGAGGAGGTGAAAAGGGAATTAGAGCTAGAGGGTTGTGTAGCTCGTAGAGCAGATCGTGATTAAAACCTGGCGTGAGTTAAGAAACCCACGTAGGTATATGAGTAAAGAAGGGGACCTGGGAAGATCATCAGACAACTGTCTGGCCCAGGAAGGAGACAGCAACAGAGGCTGTGATATGTGGATAGAAAAGATGACGGCTAATGAGCCGTCGGTGACAATATTGGTGACGGATGATGACCCGTCGATGACAACATCCTCTTGGCGAGGAGGGTTTGACATTCTGGCAAGTGTGGTGGTGTCCCCTGGCATTTCGGAGATCAAAGACGACCCTTCTAGATGTGGAGGCGAGAACATTCTTTCCAGTGCAATGGATATATCTGGTATGTCAAACCATTTATACCATTCACAATCCAGGTGGACAATCTTCCTCTTTTAGGGATCCTTGAACATGCTTGAGCTAAAAACACATCCCGTGACCCCCAGGTGATTCCGGTGGAGGATCTCCCATCTGGACGATGGGCCCCTTTTTGAAATGTGAGGACAAAGTCCAAGTGAGGGGTTTGCCGTCTGATTCGAATGGCCCCTTAAAACCCAAGCCAGCTCTATGGATTGGCTTTATCTTTTGGAGTGGTCTCAGCCTTCCTTGCAGTTGTGCCCCTAGACCTTTGCCATCTTGGTAGCCAATATTTCTCATAATCTCCCATCCTTTGGAGCGGAAGGGAAGACGTGAGTTTGACAAAGGGAATGGCTTTTGTTGTCTGAAGGGAGCACGACAGGGGTCATACACATCCAACAAGGATAGTATGGGCCGATGAGTCGGCCAGACCGAAGGCAAAGAGGTGTTGATAGCATCCACCGTAGAACAGAGGGCATGCTCATTACCTTGATAACCCATCCTTTGTATGGAAATTTCAAACACTGATGATTGGTGGATGGTACAGCATTCATAGCTTCAATGTAGGTACGGCCTAGTATAGCCTTGAAAGTGGGATCCATATCAAGGACATGAAATTCCGTAAAGACTGATACAGGACCTAGTTCTACATTGAGGGCAATCATCCCCATTGGCGGCCTCTTACTGTTGTCGTAGGCCGTGACTGTAATTGAGGAGGGCATGAGTTTTTCTTCATCAACCCCACATGCTTGGAGAGTACTCGGGGAAATCACATTTATAGACGCGCCCGTGTCCACCAGGCACGGATCCACTGACACACCATTGATTTTCACCGCAATGCACAACGCATATTTTCGAGCTTCCTTGGGGGCAAGCTCGTGATTGTGAACATGATGGGCGGTTGTGTATCAGTGGGCGTCAGGACTGTCGAGATTTTCTCCACAGGGAGATCCTCGTTCACCATGACCTTTTGAAGATAGTCTTTCAAAGCTTCTTGGTGAGACGTGGATCTTTTGATCAACTCAAGGATGGAGATACGGGCAGGCGTCTTATCCAGATGTTTTAGCAAATCATACTGGGTCCCAGGGATAGACTCTTCTGACTGCTCTTCCTTATCTTTCTGGGGCTGAGATTGTTCAGGGGCCTGACTATTCTGGGGAAACACTCGGTGGAACATCCTTCCACTCCGGAGCACCATTGCTTGTGGCTCTCGTTGCACCTCTATGGTATTGGGTGTGGACTTTAACAAGGGTTTAAGCGGTAATAATGGAGGAATGGTTGGTGGGATAGGGGTTATGATGGGTGTAGGGGTTTTGATTAGGGGTTTGCTTGGTGGAGGTATAGTAGAGGTAGAAGGAATCTCGGGTGAATCACGGATGATAAGGGGTTTAGAATGTGAAAGAATAGGGGAAGTAGAGGGAATCTCGGGTGAATGGTGGATGATAAGGGGTTTATATGGTGGAGGGGGTACAGTGGAAGTAGAGGAAATCTCGGACGAACGGTGAATGATAAGGGGTTTGGAAGGTTGAGGTAGATTAGAAACGGAGGTGACTTGGGGTGGATGATGGACGATAAAGGGTTTATATGGTGGAGGGGGTATAGTGGAAGTAGAGGGGACCTCAAATGAATGGTGACTGATAAGAGGTTTAAATGGTGGAGGAGGAGGTTCAGTGGGGATAGAGGTGGATGGTGTGTCATACGGATAATGGGCGGTAAAAAGATTAGAAGGCGGGGGTATAGGTGCGATAGAGGTAGATGGTAAATTAGAGGAATAAGAAGTGATCAGGGGACTTAGTGGTGAAAAAGGAGTGGGAGATGGCCTTTGGTGATGGACTAACGGTGAATTGACGATAGGGGTACGAATAAGAGGGCGTGATGGCTGTGGAACGGGAGAAGGACCAAATAGGGGTTGTGAGGGGGTTGAATGGTAAGAAGATGCTGTTCGAAGGAGACGAGGAGGTTGATTGGTGGTATGACTGGTAGCAAGGACAGAGGTGCTTTCTAAATGACAGGTTTGCTCTCTTCCAACTTCCGAGAAGGAGGAAATCGGATTAACCTGGTAGTTGGGCTGTTGGTGCTCCGGAAGCGGGTTATGGATGATGCCCATATTAGGCTGCTGTTGTGGGGCCTGCTGAGGCTGTTGTTGTTGATGTGGTTGTTGTGGTAACTGTGGCCTAGGCGGAGGTCTCCTGGCCTTTAGGGTGGCGATGCATCGCCTCATTTCATCCCAATCGATTTCACCGAGATCATTCATGTCGTAAATGTAATCTTTGAAGTTGAAACAATTCTCCACCGTATGACCCGGCTGTCTGTGATAGACACAGTACCTGGAGGTATCAGCATTTGGGGGCCATGCAAACTTTTCTTTGGGCAAAGTAAGTAGGTTGGCAGCCATGAGGGCATTAAAAATGTCCGGCAATGCCTCGGGCAATGGTGGATAATGGGCTCTTTTGGGTCCAATGGGCCTCATCCGTTGTTGTGGTGGGCCATAATTTCCCGGGGGTGGAACTTGGTGATACTGAGGTTGTGGTTGTTGTTGTTGTTGCTGGGGATGAAAGGGTTGAGGCATGTTGTTTTGAAGGGGGTTATTTTGGGGTGGAGGACGATAAAGAGGTGGACCTTGTTGAAAGGGAGGTCGTGAAACCTGAGGAGGCCTTGGGTTAACTGGTTGGTTGGGGCCGCCAAGCACACTCACTTGCTCGTTTATGACGACTCCCTCAGTTGTTCCTCCTTGGACACCAGTGCCCGTCTTCTTAAACACCCTTGGCTTTGGAGGTTCAAACATGTGCATGATGGGGGAATCATTTAATTGGGTCTAGATATACCGAGCCCTCTCATAAAGTTCCTCCATCGTGGTAAGCTTATTCATGGCTAAAATGTGTCTAAACTGCGGGGTTGCATTAGACACAATCATCTTGACTTGCTCGGGTTCTGAAAGGGTATCCTTTATTTTATCGGCCAGAGACCTCCACCTATCAGCATACTGGACAAAATCCTCATCTGACCTCATTTTCTCAGCAACTAGGTCGGTGATAGAAAGGGAGGGACCGACCCTATCCCGGTACTTCTGTATGAATTTGGCTTTGACAATTTCAAAATCTCAGCCTCACTCGGCTCTAGTGAATAGAACCATTCTAGGGCGGGACCATCCAATGATTTCCGAAAAAGGTAAGCCAGGGATTTTGGATCGTTCTGCCATGAGGAAGATTCATACATGAAATCCTTGATGTGAATAGAAGGATTTCCCGTGCCGTTATACCTACGGTATGTAGGCATTTCGGAGGGAGGAGATGAAATGTGGGAGATTTGGCAGGGAAATGTCAAGGGACAGACTTCCCATGTGCCTCTTTCTTGAAATTTCGGAACTCCTCGTTCATTTCATTGAATTTGTTGAGGAGAGACTGGGTGAGGTCCTCGGCAGGTGGAGGTTGGGCCTGCCACTGAGGCTGAGAAGGCCTGCCAAGGGCCTGAGAAGGGAATGCTGAACCAGAAGGTATGGTGGCACACTAGTGGACGGACCCGTTTGGGGTACCGTATGAAGGATGACAGGGGCTTGAGATTGTGGAGGGGGAAATTGCTAAGAGGCAGGCTGCTGACTCGCTTGTCCTTGAAATGAGGAAGAAGGAACGTCATGTACATATGATGGAAAAGTGGTAGCCTGGAGCGGCTGTTGGTAGGATGTGGGAGCCGGAGTTGACTCCTGAGGAGGAGGAGCAATAGATTTCCCCTTTAAAATAGCCTGAAAGGCTAGAAGTTGCTCAGGGCTGAGCTGCGTACTGGCGAGGACACCTAACAGGGAAAGATGTTCTGAGGTGGGGCTACTTCTCGTGAAACAGCGGGAACCTCTTGTGAGGTCTCACGAGAAGGGCCTGAGTCCATTGCGTGGACACGTGGGTCAATTGACTGACCACGTCCTGATTGGTTTTCTTCGAGAGAATCGTGGGCCATTCTTGTAATTTTTCCAGAACGTAAAAGCATACACCAACAGACCAATATCAAAGATTACCAAACAAGTGGATGATCTTACGCCACTTTTTTTGTTTTTGTTTTACCTCTTTTTTTGTCTTTTTAACAAATATAAATATTGACACAAAATGTACAAAAAATCCTAGTTACACCTTGGTCTTACCGCCGTGTCAACTAGGGACACTCGTCTCACCACGGATAGGTAACTAACTTCGGGGTACTTCAGTGGTACAACCTGCCCAGTGAACGAAGAGGGAATCCTTCGATGTCGGGGACTTACGGAGGTCCCGATGGAGGAGATCCTAGTCTGTCGAGAGGAATTCTCGACGGAGAGTCCTTCCTTCACCGAGAAAGGTTAATCCTTAGAAAAAGTAAAATAAAGGGATACGTAGATGCATGAAATGCAATCCTGAATGAAAGGAATGTAACACAGAAATATAACAGGGATAAGCACACAAATATAACAGAGATAACAATGATATAACAACTGTAAACAGATAGAGTAAGATATAACCGTTCTTCTTTCCGAGACACGTAGACCACTTGGAAAAATAAAAAAGACTATGAGAGTGCACGTGGTGCACGAGGGGGATGACGTGGCGCACGCGGGCGCAATAAGGAAGGGCACACGCGGGTGCCGAGTAGAGGAGAGCACACGTGGGTGCTAAATGGAGGGGCACACGTGGGTGCCAAATAGAGGAGAGCACGCGTGGGTGCTAAATGGAGGGGCACACGTGGGTGCCAAGTGTGAGCGACGTCACGCGGTTCGGAGTTCGATGGTGCGGGGAAGAGGATGCGGGGAGCGCGCGGGCTCTTCTTTTTGTTTGTTTTGTTGTTTGCTGCAACACAGAGATGAGAGAAGAGAGAGAAGGGGCCACCACGGGAGATTGCTCCGGCGGGGCGAGCGGGACAAGTATAATATAGCAAGATATGGGGTTCAAACGGCCATAGCGGGAAGTGACTCGCCGCGACCTCGGGGGACGGGAATGGTGCAGAAATTAAATAACAAGAATTGAAACGGCCATTGGGGAAGTGACTCGCCGCGGCCTCGAGAATATGAGCAAAATATAGCAGAATATAAAAGAGAATATAAGAACAGAGATTTAAACGGCCATTGGGGAAGTGACTCGCCGCGGCCTCGATGATATGAGCAGAATATAACAGATTATAGAGAGAATATAAGAACGGAAATTTAAACGGCCATTGGGGAAGTGACTCGCCGCGGCCTCGATGATATGAGCAAAATATAATATAATATAGAAAGAATATAGGAATGAAAATTTAAACGGCCATTGGGGAAGTGACTCGCCGCGGCCTCGATGATATAAGCAGAATTTAACAAAATATAAAGAGAATATAGGAAACAGAAATTTAAACGGCCATTGGGGAAGTGACTCGCCGCGGCCTCGATGAAAAGATGTGATCGCCAGGGGCCGAAAGACCCCAAAATAAGAAAGTGATCGCGCCTACCTCAAGAGCGGGACATGGCGGGTTGCTTCTTCCTCTCCTTCCGGCCGGCCGACGGAGAGGGCTTTCCTCGGGTACCCTTGCAAAACAACGACAAATAAATGACAAGTGGATTAGAAAGATGGAGGTGTAGTATTCAAATCCTCGCGGTAAAAATAACGAAATGATGGCAAGACACACACCTGGTTGGTGTTATCTTTTAAACCCCTCTCGGACTCGAGTAGGAGGAAAATGAGATGATGGATGCAAGAAGTATAAGAGAAGAGGCGCCCTTGTGAAGGGGGATAGAGGATGCAATATGATGAATGTAAAGAACTATGGAGAAAAAGGGGAAGAAAAGGCTTATTGGATGAGCCGAGGGTGAAATCCGGCGGAGCTCCGGCAGCGTGGGGACGACGGGGAAGCGCGGTGGATGAAGACGACCTTCCTCTCGCGAGCGTAGGCACCCGAGAAGCCGGCAGAACCTCCACCTACAAAAGACCCCACGGGTTAGAAAAATGACTCCGTAGCCTCTGGGCTCCGGCAGCCTATCGGATCACTGCTTAGCTCCCCTAGAACTGAGGGGGTGGGCCTCTATTTATAGAGCTCCGGAAGGTGGAGGCGTCCAGGACCCTGGACACCTCCATCAGGGCCGAAATAATATTTTATTCTATTTTTATTGATTTTTTTAGAATACTTTTATGGGGGCGTCCAGGGTCCCGGACGCCTCTAACAGGTCCACCGAAAACCGACGACGGCCGCACGCGGTTTGGCACAACGCGTGGTTTTGTGAGCGGCGCCTCGTGATTCAGAAATGGGCGCGTCCAGTCAGCTGGACGTCTCTAAATTTGGCTTTTTTCACACACGACAAACCGTCGTTCGGTGGGCGGCGCCCGTGAGGGAGTTGATGGAGGCGTCCAGGGCCTGGACGCCTCCAAAAATATATTATTTTTATTTTTTTTGTCTTTTATAAGGGCTGGCATTTTTATTTTTTTATTTGTTTTTATGGAGGCGTCCAGGGGCCTGGACGCCTCCATTAATATATATTTTTTATTTATTTTATTTTTTATGCCAACTGGCATTTTACTAATATTTTTATTTTTAGTTTTTATGGAGGCGTCCAGGGTCCTGGACGCCTCCATTAAAATATATATATTTTTATTTATTTTTGGGCCCTGAGAAAATAATAAAATAAATTAAAAAGATGGGGGCGTCCAGGGGCCTGGACGCCCCCATTAAGACCCACCCGGGTCCTTAATCAGGCGTCGGCGGCCGCCCGGCAGACACCCTTCTTGGTTCCGGAACCTCTTGATGCGTCGACTGGTGTTGATGCCGTCCGAATGCCGTGACGAGACGATTCCGGATGCCGAAAAAGGCGGAAGAAGACTCAGAAAAGGAAGCACTCGAGTGATTCAAATGCGTAAGCCGTCGCGGGGCGTTGTATAGTAATATGAGACTTTCTCAGGAGACGTCAAGAATGGCGTGTCTACAGCTGCCCCGCCTTGGCGTCTGCTTTGCAAGGGAGCGACACGTAGTGGAATGGTATCGAAGTGGAGTGAAATGAAGTGGGAGCGGACTGATAAGTTGATGCCAAGGTGTGATGAGACACGCTTGTGACGTTACTGTTTGGAATCTTTCCTGAAGTTTCAATGAGGCGACCTTGAAGGAGGTCTTTCAAATATTGACGATTGCTTGGACGGAGATCAAATAAGGGAGGGTGAGATGTGCACTCAGGCACGAAACAAAAGAAGACCAACTTCTCGGTGTGGAAGTACCTGGGTCATAAACCGGAGGTTTCACCTTTGGGGAGCGGTTACCAGCCAATGTGGAAGTGCTGCGGCCAAGGTGGGTCAAAAAGGTAAAGGAATATCTGAGGGTCTGTCCAAACAAGGGTCTCCTTTGGAAGAGCAGCGTAGGGCTGTCTCAAAGAAACTCAGTATTTCATTCAGAGTGGAATATCTCATATTTGTAGGAATTGAAACACAACGGCTTTCACAATCGAATCGCTTGAATGATCTTCCGCAATAAATCAAAGTCCTATATGAATGCATGCTGGGTTTAAAGAAAAATTAAAACAAACTAAAATAGAAAATAGCCAAGGATAATATTGTCAACTTGTGAAGAACGGGTCAGGATACCGACCCGGTGAGCTGATACTGGGCTGGGGCCCGTTTATCCGCGCACCAACTCACTGAATGGAACCGTCGTCCCCATTCTATCACAAATTGACGGCCTATCCGTACAACCCAAACTCTTCCGGGATCATCACCGTTTTTGTTGAAGGGGAACTCAAATCCCAGATTCGTTCGGGCCGCAAGGTCCTTGACATGTTCTAGTAGCGTAGGTATCATATACTATGATGCATGACATGGTGGGACCAACCAATGAAAGGTGGGACAGGAGATAGGACAAAGACGTCCGTTAGTAAAACCTGCACAGGCCAGCAAAGGTTAGCAACATCAAAAGGTAGCAGAATCGCACCACAGTTCAAAGGAGATCCAGACAAAATCTTGACAATGACCACTGATGTGACATGTTCTGTCCTGTAGCACCCTTCCCTTCCTATAAGAACTCCCCTTAGGCTAGTTCATTCAAATGCACCAAGGTGGGTTTTGGAAGCTCAGGAGAGGAAGGAGAGGAGAATCTAGAGATCTTCAGGATGGAAGGAGAGTCTTCCCGCGTTATGAAGAGGAGCAAGCCTAGCAGCGAGATTAGGCGACTTTCCGACCTCGAGGGTCATCTGAGTGGGACGATCATGTCGCATATGGTAAGCCGACTCTTTTCAAATTTCTGCACGTGAACCTTCTTCTTACTTCCTTCATTTCTTCTTCTTCCTCTCCCAGCCATATCCACTCTTCCCAGGCCCGAGGAAGTTTTCCAAGCTGCCATGGCTTTCAAAGCTGACTTCCAATATCTCCATTGGCATGAGGGCCATACTCTCGAAGTGGCATCTGCAGGGGCTCCTTATTCACGCCAAGCATTACGAGAAGATTCGTATGGACTGGGCGGCTATGGGCGCGCTAGTGGAGGTCTGGCATCCCCAGACCCACACTTTTATCTTCCCGACCTTCGAGGTGACCATCCTCCTCGAGGAGGTGGAACTTCTGCTTGGTTTGAAGAAATTCAAGAGTGACGGGAAGGTGAAGGCTATGCGGATGCTGACACGGGGTACTTCTGAAAGCGTCCTTGGAAGCTTCATGCCGCCCGACGCAGCTAGAAAGGTCCGTACTCAGAAGGGGATCGATCTCCAAAAGCTTGCGGAGTGGGTCATGAACGCCCTGAGAGGGTCACCAGACGATGACTATTTGGAGGGAATCATGAAGGGGTTCACCATTTGTCTGGCGGGTGCTCTCTTGTTCCCTTATACCGACAACATAGTGGAGGAAGACCAACTGAGTGCTATCTGCGGGATCTGGCGTGGAAAGAGGGTGGGACCCGCCGTCCTTGCCTATCTTTACAGCGGCCTTACCGCCTCGAGCATGGGTAAGCCTCCATTTGGTTGTGCACTTGTCTTGAATTGCTGGCTGGATTTGCATTTCAAATTCGACCACCGCGAGGGAATGCCAACCGCTTCGAAGCTCTTCCAACAAAGCCCGCTTCACCACATAGCCGACGTGTTAGGCTTTGGTGGTACTGTAGTGAACCGCGTTCCGTGGCTGAAGAAACGTGAAGACTGGCGGTCTCACTTCCGCACCGTGACACAAGGCTTCTTCACTTGCGCACCGGCATGTTTGCTTTCGCTTGATCTCCTCATGAGGCCTTCTCCCGAAGTTGATCTTCAACTGATCGGCGCGACCGAGTTTGTTCTTTACAACGCGCATCGGTGCTGCCTCCAGATTGGCATCCCACGCCATTCGTTCCCGCCACCGACTGACATTGTTCCTTTGAAGAAAAGGGAGTTGGGCACTGAAGCGGATGCGAAGGAAGCGAAGGCCATTAAAGCTCCCTGGAAGACAAGTGTTGCGGGAAAGGCGTTAGCGCACGTGGTGGAAGAATGCGAGCCGTGGAGGGCTTATGTAACCGAACTGGGGAAGTTAAGGCCTAAAGCGCCTAAGCCCCTGATGTAGTTCACTCTGCTTTTCGGATGGAATAAAATTTGGCACTTGGATGTTTCGGACCCCCGTCCCCATAATTATTATCTTTTTTTATGGTTTTTTCTTTTTCTTTGTGTTTTTTATTTTGTTTGGATTATATACATATTCTTATATAAATATATAAAAAAAAATTTTATTATGGGGGGCGTCCAGGGCCCTGGACGCCCCTATTATTTTTTATTTTAATTAATTTTTTTTGTTTTGGGGGGAATTTTTTTTTTATTATGGGGGCGTCCAGGGGCCTGGACGCCCCTAATTTCATTTAATTATTTTATTATTTTTTCTGACAATTTATTTTTGGGGGCGTCCAGGGTCCTGGACGCCCCTATTTTGATTTTTATTATTTTTATTATTTATTTTATTTTTGGGGGGCGTCCAGGGTCGTGGACGCCCCTATTTTGATTTTTTTATTTTTTATTTATTTTATTTTTTTGGGGCCTCCAGGCGCCTGGACGCCCCTATTTTTTTGAATTTTTGAAAAAAAAAATAAAAATTATGGGGGCGTCCAGGCGCCTGGACGCCCCAATAAAAGGTGATTCTATATATAGGGGGGGCCTCCCCCATGTTCACTTATACTGTTCATTCGACCGTCCAGCCACTCCAAACGACCCATTCTTAGTCCCAATGGAGCGAGGAGGATCGAGTCAGGGGTCCAGAGAAGCGGAAACGACTGGCTCGTCGTGCGAGGAGGTTGAGGGATGATGCCGAGGAGGCTGCAGCAGAGGAGATTGCTGCGGAGGAGGGGATGGAGGTGCCTCTCCTGGCCGCGGAGGCTGCTGCGGATGCTGGTGACGCGGGAGAGGATGATCACGACCCGGTAAGTACCTCGGAATCCTCACTCTGTGGTTCAATAGGCTAAAACGGGTGTGCGAGAGGTTGTGAGAGAGAGGCGGGTAGTGAGAGAAGGAGGCGTCCAGGGACCTGGACGCCTCCATGTTTTCTTTTTCTTTTTTTATTTATTTATTAATTTTCGTAAATAAGAAAATGAAATAAAATAATATTAAAAATAAGGAGGCGTCCTAGGTCCTGGACGCCTCCATAAAAATATATATATTATTAATAATTTTTGTTTTGGCCATTTTTGGGTTTTTTCTAACAAAAAAAGGAAATTGGGAGGAGGCGTCCAGGGCATTGGACGCATCCACAAGAAAATAAAATATTTTTTTTTATTTTTTATTTTTTAATAAAAGTAAAATAAAAGAATAGTGTATATATACAGTGTTATTGTTTATTACTGTTCATGATGCTGATGTGTTCTTTGTTGGTTTTGTGGTTTGCAGGGCGTGATGAAGGGCCGGATCAGCTGGTCCTTGGTGGTGGCAGCATACCGTGGGCTGCCGGATTTCCAGAGGGCGCGTGTGGACGCCATGGGCTTTGGAGCTTTCCTTAGGATCGAGCCCTTCCGGCTCGACCTTCCTCTTATCCAGGCACTGAGGGAGCGGTGGCACGCACCGAGCCGGGCGTTTCTGATGCCCTGGGGGCACATGGTGCCGTCACTGGAGGACGTGGCTCGGATCACCGGGCTACGAGTTGACGGAGAGGCAGTCAGCGGGGTCACCTACCCCGACTACCGAGAGAGTGCCCTGGACCTGCTGTGGTTAGAGACGAGCGTGACTGATAGAGACAGCAGGGTAGTCGGCCGAGTGGAGATCATGGAGGCGCTCGGATTCGTCGACCCGCGCCAGCGGGTTAGCGAGACTGGAGCGGAGTTCTTGGCTCGACTGGAGGGGGATGCTCGTGCAGCTTTCACCCAGGATCCGAGCGAGAGGGAGCTGGTGGATCTAGACCTTCGGAGGTTTCTTTTCTTCTTCCTGGGCCGCCTTCTGCTGGGGACGAAGGGGGATGGCATCCACTGCCGTTTCCTCGGGATCTTGGCGGATCTGGACAGAGTGGGGCACTATGCGTGGGGAGCGGCTCTGCTTGCCCATCTGATTGCCGATCTCTCCCAGACTTCGGAGAAGGAGACGACAGTCAGCGGCTTCGCACCTTTCCTCCAGGTAAACATTTTATTTATGCATTCCCACAGTTAAATATGCAATTATTGTACTAATGATGTATGATGGATGCAGGTGTGGAGCTATTACTATTTCCCGATGGGGAGGGCTAGGCATGGGAACAGGAGGGCCGTGCCTCTGGCGCGGCAGTGGAGGCCGGTCGTGGTTGCAGCACCCCACGGCTACCAGCTGGCGTCACTTCGTCGGGAGCTGAGCGAGTATCCCGAGGCCATGGTATGATGCGTATGATTTTTTTGTGTTTATGCATGTGACTGAATGGTAACTAACATGATGTATGTATGGTGATGCAGGTGGTGTGGAGGCCCTACTTGGGCATGGGCGATGCTGGCCAGCCCTGGGTTGTAGCGGGTCTTCCTCGCTTCAGGCGGGACGTGTGGGTCCATTGCCTGAACGAGATTGAGCCGCTGCGGCTTAGACTGGTCATGAGGACGTTGGGGCTGGCCCAGGAGTGGGTAGACGTAGATGCGCCGGCCCGCATTGGGCGGAAGACCAAGGGGAAGGCGAAGATCGTGGACTGGCGTACGCGCTTCCCAGCACAGTACCAGGACTGGCAGCAGGGCGGGGTCCCAGTAGTGTCCCACGTACAGGACAGCACAGACTACATGAGACGGTACCGAGCTACGTACGGGGACCGCCTCTCCTTGGGTGGTATGGCAGGGGTAAGTGAAATGAAACTGCTCCACCTTTCTATATGTATATGCATGGGATACTAACTTATGTGTAATGCAGGATGCTCGTGATACCATGATCGCCGACCTGCGGGCCCAGTTGGCGGACGCCAGGCGACAGTTGGTGGCCATCCGACAGGAGTTGGAGATCCTGGTGAGTTTATGCAATGCATTTTTTTGTGACCTGGATTTTTGATGCTTAGCCTTTGACTGACGTTTGCCCCGTGTTTCAGCGGGCCCACCAGACAGCGGCAGCCGCGATGGCTGGTGGAGCGGGTTCCAGTTCGCGGGGCCCTCCTCCGGAGGTTTCTGCCCTCCAGGAGCAGCTGGCGTACGCGGTGGCTCGGGCTGAGGAGGCCGAGCGTGACCGCGAGGCTCGAGTGAGTGCTTGCTTGGCCGCGACCCTTTTCTAGCTACTTTCCTTCTATCACTGTTCTCTTACGGTGCATGCGTGCCTTGACAGGTGGCCGAGATCCGAGAGGCCCTGGCGCGTGCTGTTCGTGCTGAGCAGGAGCGCGATGCCCGGGTGGCAGAGCGTGACGCCCGGATTGCGGAGCTAGAGGAGGAGCGGCGACGGGAGGCTGAGGAGCTTCCTCGCGACGTAGTGGATCTGCGGATCGCCCTCGAGCTGTCGAGGAGAGAGGCGATGAGGGAGAGAGAGGAGAGGGAGAGGGATAGGGAGAGCGTGGAGAGAGAGAGGGAGAGGGATAGAGAGAGAGAGAGGGAGGAGCGACAGCGGGATCAGACCGAGAGGAGGGCTCTAGAGGCCCAGCTGCTGGAGCTCCGATTGAGTCTTGGCACGGCGGAGGGGAGGCTTCGGGAGAGCGAGGAGCGGTACCAGAGGGCGAAGGAACGCGGGGCGCGACTTCGTCAGTCTGGTTCTTTTTCCATGGGCAGCTACCTGGTTTCTTCGGCCGAGGAGCGTCGTCGCGCCTTCGAGGCTGGAGTGCCACCGCAGGGCGAGGCGAGCACGGCTTCTCAGGGTTCACAGAGGTCGCGGAGGCCCCCTAGGGATCTCCGTCAGAGGAGGGAGGAAGGAGATGACCAGGAGGGTGACGGTGAGAGTTAGAGAGTTGCTTGTACGTCACCCTTCTCACTGTATGATGTACTTTCGGCTATTATATGAAATGGAAATGGCTTTTTGTGTTGTGTGTACTTTTCTCTCTCCCACACTTTCTTTTTTGCACTGAGTTGTCCCTTGAGGCACGCTTCGCGAGACCTTGCCCTGAACAGCGGGGAACTACGTTTTGCACGGGGGATTTTGTTTCCTTTCCCCCTTTTGGGCGCGTCCAGGCGCGAGGACGCGTCTTAATCCTTGATTTTAAATTTAAAGCGACGGGTGGTCCTTTCTTCTCCCGTGCCTTACCCGCAAACGAGCCCGCCTCCGCCGAAACGCGCTTGCCCCTTTTTCGTCTTCCTCCTCTTTTGATCGATGGAGTTCGGTGGGCCCGACCGTGGTGAAGGTGGAGAGGGACGAGGAAATCCTCGCCCAAGGAGGGACGCGCCCGAGCACGGAACGGCGTCCATGGAGGAGGAAGGGCCGCTTCGGGCCCCCGAGGGACCCGAGGGGCCCGATGGCGTGGGAGGAGGTGAACACGGTCCGGTAGGTCCTCCGATCTCTTCCTCTTTTAATTCATTTTGGGTTTTGAAGCGAGCCGGGCGAGGAGGAAAGGGTTCGGCGAGTGTTGCACTCAAATGATGGACGCGTCCTAGACAGGGGACGCGTTCCTTTTGACTGATATGGGACCCCTTTCTTGGTGCAGGACATGGCAAGGACCCTGGGCCTGGCCGATGAGTGGGCGAGTGCGGACGAGCCGAGCCGCGTCAGGAGGGAGAGTCGCGGCAAGGCGAGGCTCGAGGACTGGCCCGTACGTCTCCCTGGACAGCAAGGGGGTGTACTGGTGCAGGACAGTGCCGACTTCCTGCGGCGGCAGAGAGAGAGTTACGCGGGGCTTCCCCAAGCTGGGGACACGCGTGGCATCGGCGGCTCGCGCGCCCAGCTGTCAGAGACTAGGCGGCAACTGGCCGTCGCTCAACATGAGCTGTCGCTCCTGGTAAGTTACGTGCGCCCTTTTAACTTCAGATTTTGGAGTTTCACTGACGGCCGTTGTTTATTTTGTTCCAGCGTGCCCAGCAGACAGCGACGGTGGGAGCGGCTGGCGGATCTTCTAGCTCCTCGGCCCCTTTTCTCGAGATTGCTTCCCTCCGGGAGCAACTTGCCGGTGCGGTGGCCCGTGCGACCCGGGCGGAAGAGGAGCGTGACGCCTGGGTGGCGACTGTAGCGGAGCTGCGGCATCGTGGTGAGGAGAGACCTTCTCCAGACATCCTGGAGTTAAGGGTTCTTCTGCAGATGATGAGGAGAGAGGTAGAGAGAGAGAAGGCCGAGAGAAGGTCCGAGCGACAGCGGGATCTGACCGAGAGGAGGGCCTTGGAGGCCCAAGTGAGGGAGCTCCAGCTGGGCCTTCAGGCCGTCGTGCAGAGGCTAGGAGGGATGGAGACGCGCTACGAGAGAGCGCGAGAGTTCGGGGAGCGACTCCGCCAGTCCGGTCGCTTTGCCGCCAGTGGCTTCTTCGCCACGCCAGGGGAGGAGCAGCGAGTCACTGCTGCGGAGCAGGCGCCCAGAGGCGAGGCAGGTGCTACTGCACGGGGATCCTGGAGGCTTCTGAGGGACCCTCACCTCGGGGGAGAGGAGGAGAGTGCCCGGAGAGATGAGTGATGGTGAGGATTGGCGGGCTAGCGGACCCGTCACCTCTTTATGTTTATGATGTTTTTGACAGCTTATGTAGAATTATGAATGGAGTGATTTGATTTTCTGATGCTTGTTTGTCCTCTTGTGCGTTCCTTCTTCCCTACACTTCTTCTCCTTTGCACTGTTCCCATGTGACGGATCTGTCGAGACTCCGCCTCGAGCGGAGAATCACGTCTTGTTGTGACCATTTTCCACGGGAATCTGCCGTCGAAGTCAATACTGACGGCCCTAGTTCCTTTTCCCGGATGTTGTGCCAAATTTTGCGGGCGTCCTCCAAAACATGATAGGGTATCCCTAGACAACATAGGGGCTATTCGTCCTATTCTTCGTCCAGTCAATCACCCTGTGCGAGCGGTGAAGCGACACATGGGGCCGCTTGGCCGGTGTCTTATTGCGAGGGCTATCATCGACAGGTGATGGAGGCAATCTTGGCCCGCACTCCTTCCATTTCTATAAATTCTTGTCCCTTTTATCTTCCCAGGTATATCGAGGAATAACTCGAGGAGCACAAGTTCTTACGGGAGAGGAGGAGTTCAAAATTCTGAGAGTTGGATGGAGGGCGAATCTTCCCATTCCTCGAAGAGAAGCAGGTCCAGTGGTAGTAGTTCCAGGAGGCTTTCAGACCTTGAAGGGCACTTCAGCGAAAGGGCCCAATCACAACTCGTAAGCCAAGTTTTCTTGCCCTTTTCTCATTTTTTCTTCCTTTCTTCTGACCAAACCTCACCCCCATTCCTTGTATGTGTAGGTTGTGATGAAATCACAAATCTTATGGGAGTTGGTAGTAGCAGCGTACAGGGGCCTCCCAGATTTTCAGAAGGCGAGGCTAGACGTGATGGGATTTGGTACCTTCCTTCGGATCGAGCCGATCCAGCTTGACCTAGTCCTGATCCAAGCCTTGTGTGAGAGATGGGACCCAGTGAGCCGGGCATTCCTGATGCCCTGGGGGCACATGGTGCCCAGCTTGGAGGATGTGGTCCGGATCACAAGCCTGAAGGTAGAAGGCGAGGCAGTGACCGGAGTCACTTACGCGGACTACAGAGAAGGTGCCCAGAAGTTACTGGGTTTGGACCTAGATGGTCGGAAGAACAGGTCGGTAGCTAGGGCGTCCCTCATGGATGCATTAGGGCTCACCGACACTCGTCGGCGGGACGACGAATCCTCAGAAGAGTTCATGGAAAGGATAGAAATAGGATGCCGTGCCGTGTACTGCACAGATTTCGGCAACTGGGAAAGATGTAACATAGATTTGAGGAGATTTCTCCTCTTCCTTTTGGGGAGATTGGTACTGAGCTCGAAAGGGGATGGTATCCAATGTTGCTTCCTGGAGCTGCTGTCAGACCTTGAAGAGTAGGGTATTATGCCTGGGGAGCCGCCATGCTGGCACACTTGTTTGCAGGCCTATTCCAAGAAACGGATCGTGAGATGACTGTGAGTGGTTTCACACCATTCATCCAGGTATTTTTTTGGTTTTGCTTGTTTTGTATTTTTTTTGTTATTTTCGCAAGGTGCTGATGACCTGCGCCGAGCAGTTATGGAGCTATTATTACCTCCCTATGGGGAGAGCTCGACATTGGCGACCCGTGATGGTGCCGCTAGCCAGGCGGTGGGAACCCGTCATGAGTGCGGCACCCCTAACCTACCAACTGATGGTGTTAAGGCGGGAGCTACAGGAGTTCCCTACGGCGATGGTAAACTGGAGACCCTACTCAGACATGGTCGATGCCAACCAGCCGTGGGTTCTAGCAAGTCGTGCCCGGTTCGGACGGGAACTATGGATGCACTGCCTGAATGAAATCGAGCCGCTTCGGCTACGATTAGTTATGAGGACTTTAGGACTGGCTCAAGAATGGGTGGATTCAGCTGCGCCACCTCGTGTCGGGAGAAAGACGCGGGGACCGGCGACTTGCATTGACTGGCGCGTGCGATTCCCGAACAGTATGAGGACTGGCAACGGGGTGGCACGATTGTAGAATCACAGGCGCGGGACAGCGAGGACTACTTGCGTCTATATAGGACAAAGTACGCAGAACGGTTCCAACCCCGGGGACTTGTGGAGGTAGGTTTCCCCTTTTTCTCTTCTCTTCTTTCTCCTTTTCTTGGTTTTTTCTGGTGAAAATGCTGACTTGTAAGGCTGCAGGATGTCCGGGATGCCATGATAGCGAATTTACGAACTCGCTTGGCAGAGATGGAACAACAGTTGGGCGATGCCCGCGGAGCTACGAGCGCCTTGGTAGGTGTACAGTACGTTCCTAGTTAAAACCCCAGATTCCAGATGTTGGCTGCTAATTCACATGGTCGCAGCATGCCCAGATTGGCGCAGCCTCCCCAGCGATGGGAGTAGGTGGTGCCTCTTCCAGCTTGTGGATTCCCACCTCAGAACTTGACTCGCTTCATGAGCAACTTGCTCACGCCACGCAGCGTGCTGCGGAGGCAGAAGGAATGCTCCGTATACAGGTAAAAGTTTCAGCGTTGAGTTCTCTTTGTTTACGCCTTATCGCGTATCTGAGATGGTACACTCGGCAGGAAAAGGAGACGGAAGAAGCGCTTGCCCAAGCTGCGCATAAGGAGGCTAGGATAGCAGAACTGGAGAGGGAACTGCGGCGTCATCCTGATGACGACTCATCCAGGGATGCTATGGAACTGAGGATCACTCTCCAGTTGGAGAGGGAAGACCGTGAGAGAGAACGGACAGAGAGAGAAAGAGACGCAGAGAGAGAAAGAGCCAACAGTTTGGCTGAAAGGGAGGAGCGAAGGGCCATGGAGGCCCAACTATTCGAACTCCGAATCAGCCTTGGTCTTGCTGAACAGTGGCTGAGAGATGGTGAGGAGCGCTACCGAAGAGCACGAGAGCGTGGCTTTCGTGTTGGTAGCTTCTCTGCTGCTTCCGCGGATCAACGCCGGGATGTGGGAATAGGAAGAGGAGTACAGAGCGGCAGGAGTACCGCTTTTCGTAGTTGGGTAGCACCTTTGAGAGTGTTTTGCCCGGAGAGTAGTGGGACGAGTAATGCAGAGAGAGAGGGCGGAACTTGATGTAATTTTTTGGTTTTTGGAATAAAACACAAGGTTTGGTTTGTTTGTTTTTTACCTTTGCTTCAGTTACCTGAATCCCTGCACATATCACTGAAACAAACAAATCAGAATTTCTGTTCTGACTTGGCCCCTTGCTCAATAGCAAATGGTCACTGTGACTGTCCTTGATAACTGGTCAAGGGGCCAAGCCTTTATTTAACGAAGGCAAGGGAAAGATGCGGTGATGATAAATGCGACAGGCAAGCACACGAATGCAAGCGGTATTAAAGTGAGATGATGCACGTAAATGCAATCATGCAAAATTGATTTGTTTTCTTTTTTATATTTGACATTTTTTTTTTTATCATAAAAAGATTTTTTTTGTTTGCAAATATGTACATTTCTCTTTTATATTTTTTTTGCTTTTATCATTTCAATTTTTTTTATTGCTAACGCCCGGCAAGCACCCAAATGGCACCTAACCTACGTGAGACAGGGGTTTCTTACTAACCTCCCAGGTATCTAAGTGCACATCTAGGTTGATTTGGGCCTCTAGACCCCTCGAATGACGATCCCGCCGGCTAAGACTTACCCTGATGACAATACCGTCATGCCATGCTTAGGCTCCCAGTTGCTTCCGACCACAGGGATTCACCCAAAAGGTGTTTGAGGTAGATGATTTGCCCGACCCGGGTCTGTTTCCTCACAACTCTAGATGGTATAAGATGGAACACCCTGGAACCCTAACGACCAACCGCGCGACGCTGACCCGGAATCAGACGCCGTCGCACCCATAGGTGACGCGCTTGCATTGGCCTAAGCCCGAGGTTAAACAAGAAGACATCAAGGTGGTAAACAGGGGTCTTGACCAGCCAGAAACACGAGACTCCTTCGCAGCGATAGCTTTTGCTTTTCAAAGTAGGCAACCAAAATGTGTATATTAAAATAAGGTCGCAGACCCTGGGCAGTTTTCACCTTTCAGAAACTCCATCGAACCTTCATCTTTAGAGGGAGAAGGAAGAGCGTAGGGGATAAACCTCCTGAGAGGACCGGCAAAGCCGTTAACCCGGCGAGCGAATAAGGGCCCATTAACTCTTTCCTTTCGGACAAATTCGGACCAAATCTCGAGCATTTACATTCCACGGCCCCCCTTTGTGGATTCAGACTTTTGCTTTGAGGGGTTCCGTTTATCGTACCAGGCACGGTCACGACCAGGCTTTTCTCTTGATTTTGATTTTGTATTTCTTTCTGTGAGGGAGATATAGTCGTTTGACGTTGGTGGGCTCCCTCTTCGTATGCCTGCGGGGACACTGCCCTCTTCTCGTGCTCTGATCGATGCTCGAGGAAATGGGTCCTACTCTTGCCTTTGGGGTTTGAGTTTCGGTTTCTCATGCTCAGCGTTTTAAGGGCGCCGACTGTCTCATTTGGTCGAAGAGAAAAGAATAAAGATTACAGCTTCCGGAGATCTTCTAGGTGTGGCCCTACCGTAGGTGATGCTACCGATTTTTTTGAATAAAATACATAAGTGAGCACATGTTAGCTTCCTTCGAGCGAGCATAGGCCGACGTGGCCGGACAGGGATCTCCACGGTTCTGGCAAACCAAGACCCGGTGCCTACCAAGCCTTAATGGGCCCTATCCTAACATGAAGGTTAGATGCAGGGACTTAACTACATGGTGCCTGCCAGGCATCGGCATTTTGAATTTTCCATATTTTTAGTGGTTTTCAATATTTCCTTGTTTTTGATGTTTTTTATCTTTTCATCATTTTTTTTTGTTTTGTGCTAAGGGTAGTATTTCTTAAGATAAAGCCCATTCCAAGGGTGGGATAACTCGGTCCCTTCGGCGTTGACTAGCTTGTAGGCGTTGCCAGGGTACACGGCTTGAATTACAAATGGTCCTTCCCAATTGGGTTGGAGCTTAGAACGCGGCCCTCCAGGTTTGACAAAAATTCTTTTTACGACCATCTCACCGACTTTGAATTTTCTCTCAACGACTTTCTTTTGGTAAAAGCGAGCGAGTCTATTTTGATACACACGCGCGTGTTCGGCGGCGGCCAGCCGCTTCTCATCCAAGAGTTCCAACTGGGCGAGGAGTGAATTACGACGATCGTCGAGGGGAAATTCCTCATCCAATTGTACCCTGAGAGAAGGGATCAGAGTCTCGTACGGGACTACCGCTTCCATACCATAAGTGAGGGCAAATGGAGTCTGCCCGGTGGGGGTACGGATTGAAGTGCGATAGGCCCATAGGGCTTCGATAAGCTTTTCTGGCCAGTCTGAAAACTTACTAGACTCGCAGGTTTTTTTGATGATTTTGAGCAATGTTTTATTGGTGGCCTCCGCTTGGCCGTTACCTTGTGGGTAATAAGGCGATGAATGATGCAATGCAATTGCGTACCTTTTGCAGAGGTCCTGTAGGTCCTGAGAAATGAATTGTGGCCCATTGTCGGTGACGATCGTGCTTGGGACGCCGAATCTGGCGAGAATGTTCTTCATGATGAACTTGCAGACTGTTGACGCCTTGATTTCCGCGTAAGCTTCGGCTTCGGCCCATTTGGTGAAGTATTCCGTCGCAGTAAGGATGAAAGATTTCTGCTTGGTGAGGGAATTGGGATCACCTAGGGACCAATGATGTCGAATGCCCACATGGAGAAAGGCCATGGGGAGGATATTGGATGAAGTGAGGAAGATGGTGAATGGATTTTATCGGCGTGAAGTTGACACTTGACACACCTACGGACATAGACAGCACAATCCTCTTCCATAGTGGGCCAATAAAAGCCTTGACGAATGATCTTCTTGGCGAGCATCTGACTATTCACGTGGCCACCGCACACACCCGAGTGCGTCTCTTCTACACATTTCCAAACCTCATCGTCACCAAGACATCTTAACAGAATACCAGTAAGGCTCCTCCTATAGAGTAGACCTCCAATCAATGTGTATTTCTGAGCCACCCTTCTTATGGCTTTCTTGTCCTCTGTGGTGGCCCCTTCAGGATAAGACTGATCTTGGCAATATTTGACAATTTCATAGAACCATGGTTTCTCTTCATCAGCCAGTTCTTCTTCGGCCTCTGCCAACATGAGCTCCCTCTTCTCAAGGATATCTTCCTGCAGGATCTTCCTTGCTATCCTGTCTTTGATGTTTACGTAGGAAGCATCATCGACTGCAGGGGCGTGAAGTTTGTAGATGGAAATGGACTTAAACCATCTTCCTAGAGGGAACCTTATGGATGATGCCAATGAGGCGAGGGCATCGGCGAGAATATTCTGATGACGAGGGATATGAACAAAGATCAGTTTTGTGAACAGTTTGGCAAAGGCAGCAGTGAGTTCTTGGTATGGCTTGAGTTTGGGATCGCGAGTGCGATACTTAGTGAGTACCTGGCGAAGGATGAGTTGACTATCACCTACGACTCGCAACTCAGTGATACGAAAAGAATGAGCGAGTCCTAGGCCAGCTAGAAGAGCTTCATATTCGGCTATATTGTTGGTGACTGGAAATTTGAGCTGGTATGCCAATGGGAATGTGAGGCCTTCCGGCGACAGGAGGGCGATGCCGATTCCTCTCCCTTGAGAATTCAGAGCTCCATCAAAATATAGCGTCCACATTGGCTCATCTGATTGGTTGATGGACATTAGTTCCTCATCTGGAAACTCTGATTGGACGGGATCGAACTTGGGAAGAGGATGGTGAGCGAGATGCTCGGCTATGGCATAACCTTTAATCGCCTTTTGCTGGATGTAGGTGATGTCGAACTGAGAGAGAAAACTTTGCCAGCGTGCTAGCCTATCCGTAAGGACGGCTTTCTCCAGAAGGAATTTGATAGGATTCATTCGAGCAATCAAGTGGACTTCGTGAGCCAAGAAGTAGTGCTTCAATTTCTGCACTACCCAAACGAGGGCAGCACAGGTTTTCTCCATGCCGGTGTACTTCTGCTCACAGGGATTGAGAAGTTTGGACAAGTAATAGGTTGCCCGTTCCTTGCCTTCTTCATCAGCTTGTGCGAGGACGGCTCCCACGGAGTCATCCAAGACTGAGATGTAAAGGATCAGAGGTTTTTCTGGTTTAGGTGGAATGAGAACGGGTGG